>JAPDPK010000213.1:600000-861308 GCA_031772115.1 Heritiera littoralis
TAACGGGGATAATAAGGATATGTGGCAGTAATTTATTGATTGTAAAATAATTAAATTGATTTTCGTCAAAAAATTAAAAATTTGAAAAATTTGAAAAAAAAAGAAAGAAAATAAATGAAAAAAAAGTTATGAAAAATCAAATCCAATAAGTGTAAATCTCAATCGATTGAAGCTGATAATCAAATCCAACAAAAACAAAATAAAATTCTAATAAATTGAAATAGAGAATCAAACCCCCATCAATTTTTATCCCATCTTATTTTCTACAACAAACCAGAAAATTATCAATTCATACAAATCTAAAACAAAAAACTATAGCCAAAGTTAAAGCCCAAGAAAACACATAAAAATTAGAAAATAATTCTTTTGGGTTGGACAAGATAAAACAATTTGCTTTTGGGGATTTGGATGGCTGTGGGAGAAGCTTCGGAGGGACTTTAGGAAACGAAGCATGATTGTGGATGGTAGAGCATCAACGATCAGACTCCATGGATGAGGAGAAGAGAGATCAAGCAGGGAGGTGATTTCTTTAGGTATGGCTTACAAGTTGTTGAAAAATGAAAGAATTTTATTACGATACTGGAAAGAAAGAAAAAAGCAATAAAAAAAGGGAGAAAAAAAAGAAAAAATTTAAAAGTATATCACAAAAAGGAAATAAAAGAAATTTTAAGATATTATTACTGAAAATAAAGAACAAAAAGGAAAAAAAATTAAGATTACATTGTTGAAAATAAAGAACAAAAAGGAAAGAGAAATGGAAATAATGAAAAGGAAAGAGAAAAGAAAAGAAAATGAAAAGAAAAAAAATTAAGATTATATTACTGAAAAAAAGGAACAAAAAGGAAAGAACGAAAAGGAAAGAGAAAATGAAGCAAAAAAGGAAAGAAAAGAAATTTTAAGATTATATTACTGAAAATAAAGAACAAAAGAAAAAAAATTAAGATTTTATTACTGAAAAAAAAAGAAAGAGAAATGGAAAGAATAAAAGGGAAAGAGAAAAGAAAGAAAAATGGAAAGAAAAAAAATTAAGATTATATTACTGAAAAAAAATAATAGAAAAAAAAGAGAAAATGGAAATAAAAAATTGAGATTATATTATTAAAGAAAAAATCTATTCACACCCTACCATTAAATAGCCACACTCCAAATACTTAAAAATCCTATTCTCAAAACATATTTCTTCATTTTTACTTCCATACCCTAAATTTTAAAAATTTACTCTTGAACTACCTTCCACCCTCTTCAGACCCTAAAAACACATACCCTAACACCATTTCTCATTTCTCAACTTTCATTCTTCCAAAAATCTTCAAATCCTTCGAATCTTAAAGTGTTGCAAGAATATAAGGTAAATATAGCTTTAATCTTTATTGAAATATGTTTTTTTTTTTTTTTTTGCATTTGGATGCTTTTAAGTTGATGATTGTAGAGTGGAACTGAAATGAGTTTTTGGGTGGGGTTTATTCATGGCCCCCTATTAAGTGGACACCCTTTCTATTTTCTCGCCATAGAATTGTCGAGAGTTACAATGTACTCGGCAATCCATTGCCAAGATTACATTGTAACTGCCGGCATAGGATGTAATAATCTCAGTAATCCTATGCTGGAGTGTCGTAAACTCATATTTTCTTGAGTTTTTTCAACAGAAAAATAACAAAATAAAAAAATTTACTAATAATAATATACCTTTGTAGGAATCTTACACATTTCATCTATATCTTTATCTATAAATGAATTCTTACTTGAATCATTAGAAAAATACACCATTGTTTTGATTTTTGAATGAAATTTAATTGATTTAGTTTAGGGTGTGTTAGGAGAGAATAATGGAAGAAAAAATGGGTTGAATGGGTTAATGTTTGTGTTTTAAGAGATGAGGGTAAAGTAATCATATTGTACAAGGATATTTTTGTAAAAAAAAATTCATTTATTTAGGGTGCACCTAGCACCATTTAGGGTGTGAATAGAACCATTCATTAGTAAAAAAAGAAAAACAAAAAAGGAAAGAGAAATGGAAAGAAGAAAAGGAAAGAGAAAATGAAAGAAAAAAGGAAAGAAAATTAAATAAAAATAAAAATTATTTATGATTACTATATTAGAGTAAAAATATATTTTTATCCTTCTTTTAATAACTCTCACGTTAAAAAATTCGAAAATATTTAGTCATTAATTGAACAAAATTAAAGATTGCGTCCTTAATTGAATAATGACACAAAAATTAGATTCTAAATTAAGTATTTAGCCTAAGTTTATATTTGATGCAGTGATGGTATATAAATGCTATACATTATTGGATGATAAGTATATATATGATACACTAATGGTATATAGATGTTATATGATATCAGTTATCACAAAATATCTTTTTAATGATAATAAGAGTTAAAAATTATATAAATTCTTATAAATAAATATCAACAAAAAATTTTTAATTTATTTTTAGATTTACTTAGTTTTAATTTATCTATTAATGAAATGATATTTTATTTTTAATCGATTGTGTATAACATTTATACATGATTAGTGTATCAAATATAATCTATTACTTAATTATAGGTTCAATTTTGGCTAAAAAAAATGAGTTATGGATAAATTCCCTTGACTTGCCAATTGTATTGCGAATTGTTAAGCAGAATAATCCATGTTTAAACTTAATTTAGCTGATTTTTCTTTAAATAAATTATTGTATTAATTATAGGTAATCTTATTATTGACGGGCAAATAATAATTATGAATTCTCCAAATGAGACCAGGGCAGAAGAAATCTACTTTAATTTTCTTGGTTTCTTTGATTTTATAGTCTTGGTTTTCAATTTTAGGCACATTAGAAAACTACATAGGAATTCATATTATACAATGTTGTTTTCATCTTTTAAGTACTGCTTTGCTCTATTAATTTTCTGAAAATAAAACCACAAATGTTTCTGATGAGCTGCTAGTTTTTTATTTGAGTTTATATATGATGCACTGACAGTGTATAGTTTCTATACACTGTCAATGCATCAGAGGTTGACACTTCATCAATAGGCCTTTATGGGCAAATAAAAAAAATTTATTTATATTTGCATATAAGGGCCTAATGATGAGGTGTCAACCTCTGATGCATTGACAGTGTATAGAAACTATACACTGTCAGTGCATCATATATAAATCCTTTTTTTTTTCCCTATTTTGAGCTTCCAATTGATTTTATTTTATGTTTTCTTTGTTGGATTTATATATGATGTGCATCAGAGATTGACACCTCATCAATAAGTCTTTATATGTAAATATAAATTAATTTTTTTTAATTTACCCATAAGAATCTATTGATAAAGTGTCAATATCTAATGCATACTTCACTCCAGTGAATCTTGTTTATTCTGGGTATCCAAAATGGCCATTTTTTTAAAAGATTTAGCCCAAAATCTCAGTTTGGAAATGTCAAAGAACAAACTGGACACGTATACCTTTCTCGATAGTACAAAAATTCCATTTTTTCAGTTCAATGCATACCCACAGCAACGTGTCTCTTGTAGTTTTTGTTACCTGTCTTGTTATAATGCCAAGTGTTTGTTGTTGTTTCTGTTTCTCCAGGTTCCCCAAGCTGCTTCTGCTATTTTATAGCTCATGACTCGGAACTGAACCTGCTAAAGCTGATATACTTGATCATCGGATCTCTCACCAAAGCCGAGCTTCACCTTTATCATCAACAAGCAAGGAAATGAACTTAACCCACGTGGTATAATGCCAACCACCGAAAATCACGACCTTGGACAACCAGTACTAGAAAGGAAACTGGTGAAAGAGTTTTTGAATGATTCTTCCATTCTCAAGCAGTCCTTTTTATGGAAACTGAAACCCAAATGATATTAGAATAAGCAGTGGTGAGAGCCTTTGACTCTTTAATTTCTTCTGATGTTAACCCAAAGATTTTAATTTTTTTTTCCTTCCCCAGCAGAAACCCACCTTCTGGGTAAGCTTTTATCAGCCCCATTTGATTTTTTTGCCCATAATTTTCCCTTTTTTTTTCCCCCATGAAAATTGCTTCTCTTTCTTAGTGGTTGTTTAATTTGTTTGATGTGATAATGTGGAGAAATAGTGGGAAGTGGAAGAAAATATCCCATCGGGAGATTGTGATTTGTTGTTTTTGACTTTTAGCAGATTTGCTTTTATCCAAAACTTTTAGGTTGGATTGCATTTCAAGCAATAGCAACTTGTGGACCATGTTAGGATCTGATTTTGTTTTACAGAATACAAAGTTTCAACTCTTAGCCCCTTTCTTCACACGGGCATCATGGGATTTTTGATTTTTGACCATTTCCCCATTGCTTCTCTTATTTATTATTGTTCGATAGCTTAACTCCCTTCATTGCTTCAACTGTGTTTCTCTGGTTTTCTATCTTCTTTTAGCAGATTGAGACCATATTTAGTATGGAACTAAATTTTGCACCAAAGGGTATGCAGATGTCAATACTCGAAGTCCCACAAAGATCAGCCTCTTTTGTCTCCTCTCTATGGTTTGCAACTCATGGTGGATGCAGCCAGCCTTTGGCCTATTGTTTGGTTCATCGTTCAACTGCACTTTTTAGCTCGAGAAAGTTTAAAGGACATAGCATGAAACTTGCACGTCGCGCAGGACTCAACGATTTCTCCCATGGAGAATTGTCGAAATGGAGTGAAGGAGAGGTCCAGCCGTTTGATGATACCGATTCCAATGATACAGAAGACAATGAAAATGAAAAAGATGGTCAAAAGGGCGTAGAAATGAGTTTTTCAATGCAGCTTTTACCATCAAAGATTGAGTTTCCTGAGCCTGGTTTGCTTGGGATCTGGCCTGAGCCACCTGATTGGCCTGAGAGAGATGAGATTCGTAGGTTTAGCATTGAGCAGAAAGCAAATACTGTCGGTATTCCCCTTTCTCTTAGGATAATACAGAGAAAGCAAAGATGGAAAGAGGGTTTTGTGGATGCAGGGGAGTTTGCATACTGCTCTGTTAAAAAGGCCGTTTCTTCACTGGTATTAATCATCAGAGAGCTACAAAACTACACGCTGGTTATAAGAGAGGGTCTATACTGCGAAGATTTGCTGGAGATGATGACTAAAATGCAAAGAGACATGAATTTAACGTTTGTGTGGCTGTTTCAACAAGTGTTCTCGAAAACACCCACTCTCATGGTCTATGTGATGCTTCTTTTGGCTAATTTTTCTGTAAATTCTATGGCTGATAAGGCTTTTGTTGATGCTACTCAACGACCAAGATTCACTCAAAAGGCGATTGCGGCAACCATGTCCGTTGTAGAGGAGGAGAGTGAAGAATATCCCAGCGTTGTACCAGATGAGATTGCAGAAAGTTCTTTTCTTGCAAAGGTTGATGGAGAGTTAGGTTTATGGAAGTCAGTGGTGGAGGAGGCTTCAAGAATGCGAGGGGAACTATTTTATAAGGTTCTTGATCACCAGATCAGGCAGCAGTTGGTGTCTCCTCTAAACGTGCACCTCGAACCAGATAACGATGAAGGGCATTTCAGAACAAACCTCGATTACCAGATGCGCGTTGCTGAGGAGCCAAATAATCCTCTTCTGCTTTCGAATTATGCTCAGTTTCTTCACCTTGTTGTCAAGGACCATGACAGGTAAACTTTCTGGTCCTTTTTTCTATTTGACATTTGGATTCAAGCTATTGGCATTCTCAGTCTCTTTATTGCTTGACTGCTAGAAATAAGTTTATGATTCTTTGCGTACGGCCAATATTAGATGTACTACTAGTTGGTCAGATCAAGTTTTAGGAATCCTTTTAACATAATCCTCAGTAGGCGAAAAAATGAATTCTATTTTTAGATTTTTCTGGGAGGATGTTAGGGCCTATTTCATGGCAATATAGTTCTTCTACGACGGTAGCAGATTGGTAAACTTTTGCAGCTCTTGCTGGCTCCAGAAAATGAAAATAGCTTGATGATTTTGTTTGCTTCTCAATCTTTGGGATTGTACAGGGCAGAGGAGTGCTTCAAACGCGCCATTCAGGCAGAACCACAAGACGCGGAGGCATTGGGGCTATATGCCGACTTCTTGTGGCAGGTGAGGAATGACCTTTGGGAGGCGGAAGAAAGATACTTGCAGGCACTCGCAGCGGATCCGGATAACCATTTCTATGCATCCAAGTATGCCTATTTCCTTTGGAGCACTGGTGCTGAAGGAACCTGTTTTCCTCTCAGCTCTTCTTCTTATGACAGCTATAATAAAGTTCCATAATCTAGGAGAACTAAGATTGCCTTAAAAGCAATAAGTGTTTCCTGGGGTTTTGTTCATCTAATCCCTCTGATATTAGTTCATCAGATCAGGAAAATACCCTAAAATATGTCATCCTAGTTATCAATGCAGACAACCAAATATCTTAGAAGATAGAAACTCCAAAAAGATTGGTGCACAAAGTAGATGCATAGAAATGTGATGCTTTTGGAACTAAACATGGAGAAGTCAAATGTCCCGTTGGGACAAACCTGGTATGATATTGAAGGCTTCCTTCAAATTTTTGTTCAACTTTACCTAAAAAATTCCTTCTATATATATCTAATATGAGTTCATGCAGATATATACTGTGGTAATGCTGAGTTTTAAATTGCTATAGTTGAACTATAGGCATGGCATTGAGTGTTGTTCTTTTCCTGTCCAGAAGTTATCAGCACAAACCTCCTGAATGCCATCAAACTCCAAAGTGATTCTGAACTTTTTTTTAGTTTAGGGATAATTACACTTTTAGTCCTCAGAGTTTGTTTTTATTAGTTTCGATCCTATGGATTTAAACTTTATTAATTGGAAATGGCCTTAGCTGTAAATTATCCTGGTGGAGAGCTCAAAGAGGATGGAGAGCTGACTGAATTTATGTTGACTATGAAGGACATGGTCAAGTGAAGTGAATGCAGCTGGAAAGCTTAAAAAAGAGGTTTTAAGGGAAGAGATTTAATATGATTTTCTTGACAAAAAGAAAATGTTTTGGTCAAGTTGAAAAAGAGAGCTCTTAGCTGTCTTCATTATTCAAGGAGGATAAAGGATAAAGGATAAAGATTAGGGAAAGGATTAACATTGACAATTTTAGCAAAGCTCACAAAACTTGCTCTGAATTAAATTCAATCTTGATAAGCAATTATTATCATTTTTAATGTATAATTGGTGAAAATTTTATTTAATTTAGTTAAACATTGATAAAGCTTAAAAAAGAGGTTTTAAGGGAAGAGATTTAATATGATTTTCTTGACAAAAAGAAAATGTTTTGGTCAAGTTGAAAAAGAGAGCTCTTAGCTGTCTTCATTATTCAAGGAGGATAAAGGATAAAGGATAAAGATTAGGGAAAGGATTAACATTGACAATTTTAGCAAAGCTCACAAAACTTGCTCTGAATTAAATTCAATCTTGATAAGCAATTATTATCATTTTTAATGTATAATTGGTGAAAATTTTATTTAATTTAGTTAAACATTGATAAAGCTTAAAAAAGAGGTTTTAAGGGAAGAGATTTAATATGATTTTCTTGACAAAAAGAAAATGTTTTGGTCAAGTTGAAAAAGAGAGCTCTTAGCTGTCTTCATTATTCAAGGAGGATAAAGGATAAAGGATAAAGATTAGGGAAAGGATTAACATTGACAATTTTAGCAAAGCTCACAAAACTTGCTCTGAATTAAATTCAATCTTGATAAGCAATTATTATCATTTTTAATGTATAATTGGTGAAAATTTTATTTAATTTAGTTAAACATTGATATCACTGGAAATTTTTGCGATAAAGTCAAAATTTTATTATAAGATTTTAAAAATAATCAATTGCCCATAATATTTTTATAAACTTGAGATTTTTAGGCGGTACAATACAATGTCTTAAAAAGAGTCATTGTTCTAGTATATTTTTAAATCAGTCTTGACACTAATTTTACATTTATTTTCAGGTGTTCATATTTATTATTATATGTTTACGTCAATTAATATATGATAATAAGTGTAAATTTGCTAACAACCTCTGGGTCTATTGGCTAAGGATGAATTGTGGCATATTGTAAGTTTTGAGTTCAAATCCAAACACTTTCATCCCCAGTTATTTAATTTCTTTTGTAACAAAAAAAAAGTGTAAATTTAATGTCAATAAGCATAAAATATGTTTATCATATGTTTACATCAATTGACATATGATAATAAATGCAAATTTAATGTCAATAAACATCAATAAACATAAAATATGTTAAAAATATTTAAGCACATGGGAATAAGTTTAAGATTAGTGCGTTAAGATTGTGATTTCTTGTGTCATAATTACTCTCTCATTAGAACCATTTTTTACTTTAATTTATGTTGAAATCAGTGTCTAATTTATGTTATAAGGGGCCACATCTCGGTTTCTCAATTTACTTAGAATTTTTATGTTATTGAGATTATGATTTAAGAATGTGATTTCTTGTGTTATAATTACTATTTCAAATTAGATGGGATTTTGCTTGAATCTTTGTTCTTCACTTGATTATGCTTGAATCTAAACTACTTGTTCATGGTATCATACATTTGTAATAGGCATGCTGTTAAAATGAACAACTAAACTAGCATTGAATGATAGTGAAGGAAAGGAAAAGAAGCAGTAAATGAACAAATGAACAGGGTTAAGGTGATTTCCCATTGTTCCTTAAAAAGCATGCTGATATACTCATTACATAGACCACCCAGAATAATGATGCTGCAACAAATCCTTTCACGAGTTGGCCAACTGGTGACCAACAAATCGAGAAGAAGAAATGGTGTTGGAGCTGAGCATTTGTTAGTGATATATCTCTTTATGTGTTTTACGTTTATTATCATTGATATTAATTTTATGCTTTTTTTTGTGTTTACGTTACTTCTAATGTATTTTATATTTATTGATACTAAATTTACGTTCATTATCTTATTTTATTATAATTGTTACTAATTTTACACATTTTTTTTGTGTCTACAATACTTTTAATGTATTTTATATTTATTGGCACTAAGTTCACGTTTATTATCTTGTGTGTTTATGCTAGTTATCATCATGTGTCAATTGACATAAACACATGAAAATAAACATAAAATTAGTATCAGCACTCTTTTAAAACGTATACTAGATCAATCAATTCTTTTTCCCGAGCATTTTACTGCCTTCGTATACATCAGTTTTACAAAATGTCACGAACAGTCGACTGAAAAGTGACTTAAATGGCAACCATCTGCCTTTAAAACATTACTGTAAAGTCAAATTTTAACCTTTTCCTATAATATCACACCATTTTTTTCATTTGACAATTAATCGGATGATCAAGAAAGTAGTAAAATCTGTTTAATAGCATTTCAAATTATTTTGTTATCAGACCAAGGAATAAGGAATCAAAAATCAATTCTATTGCCAGCAGAAAGTTGCCATCATTATCTACATTTTTCTCACCATAGTTCAGACCTTGTATGTTCTGAACTCTGAAAGCGTATGTAAAAGTTCTAATCATTGTAATACAATTTTTGCTGGCTATCATTCCCAACTGGGGATAGCTGAGAAATTGAGATCTAATTCCCAATATCAGCTTTGACAAGAATTTTTGCTTTCTTTGTTAGCTAGCCAAATATTAGTTTGGAAAATTGTAAGGCATAGATTATAGAACGAGCGTCAAAACTGAAGGAAAAAGAAGAATCATTCATAAGATTTCTGGAATCAGAGACGTATATAAAATTCTGTTTCTACAACAAGATTTGAAAGCATTGAGCTGTAAGACAGAATAAGTGGTAATCTCAAATGGCAGCAAGACTACAAGAGCCATAGGGCAAAATAGCTCTATCCCCCAAACACAGTAAGCTACATAAAATTACCAATATTATACAACTCAAGATAAAGAAAAAAAAAGAGTTAGAATATCTCAACTGTTGATTTGGCGTGTGCAAATTCGAAATCAAGACGCAGGAAACCTCTAGCTTCACCAAAACCAAACATTGCGGCTATCTACAGCCTTGAGAGAAGTAGATACTAAGGGCATCCACCCAAACTCAGCCACAAATTTGTTAACACATTCAGTTCTTTTTTCACTATGACCTCCCAAGCTGCTAATTCCAGTTGAACCAATCTCAAATATTTTACCTACGATTGGAACACAAGAATTTAATTTAACTTTTTTTAATATTATAAAAGATGTAAAAGCCAAAAGGTAATACAACATGCAGAGCTTGCTCATAATTTATAAACAACAACCAGTTTATGAAGAAAGGACTTTCAGGTACAGTAAGCAAAGAAATAATTCACAACTTTTGGGATCAACTCATTTCTATCTATACGCTGTTTTACTTCTTCAAGTGGACCTAGACCATAGATTGTATCATGTCTACTCTGTGACAGCTTATAGATTGCAACTTCCTTGATGCCTGATGATTTGCCCTTTGAGAGAACAATCCAAAGCTGGCTTCCAGTTTTCATTTTTTGTCAATTAGATGTTAATTTTTTTTTCTAGTTTTTAAAGTTTTTTTATGCATGCCTCTGATCATTTTCACATACAGAACATGAACTTCACAGTATGACGGTAGAGAAAGGAAAATACAGTATATGACAAAGACTTTTTTAGATTTACCTTTCACCCATATGGGAGGAGCACCTGTCGCGTTTGCAACAAGAAACGACATTGCGATATCTTCACAATTCCTGGTGAATCCAGCCTAGGGTTAGTAGATATAATAAAAATGTAACATGAATAAATGATGAAACCATTTAAAAAGTCACAACAGCAGTAAATAAAAATGGACCTGTTCCTGGTTATGTATTCTTTAAGTGATGAAGGCATCTCATCACTGTAAAGTTTGAGATACTTTTTGTGGAAGAAGGCAGCCTTTGAGAGTACCATGCTGTATGTACCAGTCCACCAAACAGACCACCATCCACCATATATGTATTTATCCTTGCCTTTCTGCATAAAGATGAACAAATCAAGAAGATGTTTTAGACTTATTTGGATATTTTGCACTCCAGGAGGTTTATAGTCCTCCAATTTATGCCAACAGAGAAAAGGGGTTTCATGCATAGTCTATACAAGTGCTGGAATTCAATCCATTATTTGATACCAAGTAAAAGTTTATAAACTTTATAAAGTCTATAAACCAAAAAAAGGTTTCAATCAATTCTAAGCTTCATTTATAATCTCATCCATAAGGCATAACAATATTAAGATACCGACTAAGCTACAAGCTTTGTTTTGTTTGTAGATATTATAGTTTTTCCTTTCTTTTATGTCAATGTGTAACCATCGGCAAGGTCATTAACAATGGAACTCTTACCAGCCAATGCAGATCCAGAGAAATGGAAACTTCAAGATCAAACATATTGAGCCATTTCAGTCAATTAGAAGCATGAGTTTAGGCTTTTAGTCAATTCTTATAGTTTAATGTTAAGTTGCATGAATTTCTTCTTCTAAAACAGAGAACAATGACAACAAATATGAAGCTTGGCACCAGAAATAGGCATATTTCCAATCACATGTCTGAAGTATGAAACTCTATGACCATGAAGCTTAATGAAGTAAACTGATAAGAAAAGGCTACAGCAAGGCTAATATCAAATCAACTGCAATAAATTATTAAAACTAAGAATTGGCAAGAAAGCTGCATACCGTTTCATCCACCCAATGCATACGAGGAACATATCCCACCATTGTATCTGGGGCACTTTGCCAAACAGTGAAAGCAAATTCTACTGAAGAGCAAGGAAATATAATATCATCATCAATTGAAAAAACAGCATCTGTCTTCAAATCCTTAATTTCTTTAAATCTGTTGTTCAAGCTATCTTCCTTATTGATATGAAAAATCAACTCAACTTGGTGACCATTTCTAGAGTTCAACTGTATAACATGGTTAAGAAATCTTTTAAGATAATCCGGTGGAGGATCAGGCTCACTCCATACGATATGTATAGACTCAAGCCTAGGACATGATGCATAGTGCGAAATGGACTTCTTCAACAGATCATATCTTTTCCAAGTATTCATTACAATTGCATATCTTCCCCTGTAAAAAAAAAAAAAAACCACAATCCAGAAATGAATATCACCACTTTATCACCAAATTTCTTCAAAAACCCCCCACTGGGGGTGGGGGGGTGAATTGTCTATAAATGGCTTAAGTAGATTTCAATTTTCTATTAGAATATCAATCATCTCTCGATAATTTTCGTAACATTTTAATCTCACATTGATTTAGTTCAAGAGATTTCTTAAACTTTGAAAAGATGTTAACTTTCCTAAGACAAAATCATCTACCAATGTTTTTATCAGTTTTCTCAACACAATAAACCCTCAAACAGAATTTAATGCTTTAATTTGAAATTTGAATACCATTCACTTCTCAATAATTTAGTAAAATTTTTAGCTGAAATTGATTTAGTTTCAGATCCTAACTGTTATAGTTTAAAAAAAATGTTAACTAACTTAACTTCCATAAATCAAATCTTTTAGCGACGCTTTCAACCAAAGTTCAGCAAAATCTAAATTAGATCAATGAACAATTTAAAAATCTCATCAAAATTTTAATAGAACTCCTAATTTAGCTATTAAATTTATTTAAGTTTCCAAAAGAAGACTTTTTCTAGCCACGGTTCCCTTTTCTATATCTAAACTTGGAAAATATTTAACAGAATCCAAAAGAAAATTCAATAGTTTACCTAATCTAAACTTAAATAACGCTATGCCGAAAATATAAGATTCAAAAAGTTCACAGAGATTATTAATCGCGAAACGCTACCGTGGAGTAGAAGAGCGGTCGAGCGAAGCAACGTCACCGGTCCATCCCAACAAGGAAGAAGAACCGTGGCGGTCTCGGTTCGCGACAGCGAGTAGCGTTAACGCGACGCAGCAGCAGAGAAGGATCTTGATCTTCACCGATCCAAGCGTCGAAATCCCAAATTGACGTAACTTGAAAACCGTTCGACGGTTCATCGGTAAAGTACCTCTCATCACCTTCTCTCTATTCCTCACTCTCTTCCTCCTGAGATAAAAGGACTAAGTCGGTCTGAACTCGGGGACGAGACTCTGGATGGAGCCCGAGTCAGGAAACGGAAAATTTCATCCGGTTATTATTTATTTGCTATTTATGTTTTTTTCGGTTCCGGTGCAGCGACGAGGAGGTTCGCTTCTCGCCGGTGAGGAAAAGGATAGGAGATAAATTGATAGTGTGTGGGGTAGTGTAGCGTAGCAGGATAAGGAATTAGAGTCCTTTAAGTTGGCGCCGAGTAGAACACGTGGAGAGATACTATTGGCTGAAACTTGACGTTGATGTGCCTCAGTTTTCATGTCCAATGCAAATCTCGTACAATCGTTTGCCTTTTTCATGTTCCAGAGGTCACAAGAGGTGAGGGCAAGGATTCAGTGATGTGAAAGGAGAACAGAGACAATTGTTCTTAACCGCATGATGAAAATCACTAGATCAATCACGGCCGCCAAGTGGGACCCAGTCGGCCAATTCTCTGATGATATTTTAGTTTGCTTCGTTTTTCTGATATTTGTGTGCGTCGATTATTCAAACGGTCAATGATACCGTGTGGGCTGTGTCACAAGGGTTTTGAAAATTACAAAGTTTTTATTTGTTCTTGTCTTTCTCTTTGACATATTTATCAAAGAAATTTACCAAGTTAAGCGTTTCATGGATTTTGTCTAATTTGATCCTTTTTCTTCGTTTCATAGTTTGGTCAAATTTTCACATATAGCAATTTTGTTTAATTTCGGTGCAATGAAAATCCTTAGATTGATATGCACGTGTTAAAATTCGAATTTTAAATATATACAATTTTACATTTGAAGCATAAAAATCATGACTATATAAATAAAAAATAATTATCTCATACATAATCAATGGAGTTTTTTGACTGTATAAGCGAAGTTAAGATGATAACACATTTTTTATTTTATTTTTTTATTTTTTAAATATTTTTAAATGATATGTATCATTACTCTATCCTTATTTGTGAAGTTAAAAAACTCTACTGACTGCTTATAAGATATTAATCCATAAATAAATATTCAAGATCTAATTTTCTTTTTTATTAAAAATAGTTAATTTCATTCTTTATTAACCAAAAAAAAAGGATTTATATATGATGCACTGACAGTGTATAGTTTTCTATACACTGTCAATGCACTAGAGGTTGACACCTCATCAATAAGCCCTTATATGCAAATATAAATAAATTTTTTAATTTGCCCATAAGGACTTATTGATGAGGTGTCAACCTCTGATGCATTGACAGTGTATAAAAACTATACACTGTCAGTGCATCATATACAAACTCAAAAAAAAAAACCTTAATTCTTGTTCATTCCTTATCCTTTCTAAAAGAATAAAGTGCCTATATGCATTGGTGATAAACAAATTCAAAAGTACGTAAAAAAACCCTTTCACATATATTTTTATAGCAATATTTCATTTCATAAACATATATTGACTGTTATTTTTGAATTCCCTAGTCATAAACAAATGTTTTGAGATAAATTTTCTTAACAAATTAAAAAAAAATTCATTGAAGTCCACTGAAAAAAATTAAATCAGAATTCAGAAGAAAAAAGAAACGAACAAAATCAATTTCAATATTATTACATCAACAGCAAAAACCAAAAATGTACATACCTTCTACAACTGGACAAGCCAATGAACACCTGAAGGAGAGTTAATTTGCTCGGAAGAATTGAGCAATCTGTTGCTGAAGAAGACAATTTTTTGGATTTTTCCACTCTGAAAATTTTGTTTTAATCTTAAGGCTCGGCCATAACTGGTTACAGTTTGTTTATACAGCAGGCCTCGTTTTTGACCCATTAAGAGATTTGGGTTTGAAACACTTTGCTAGAATCAAATTTGGGCTTCTAACATATATAAGATAAAAGATATAACGATGCTTTTGGGTTGGCCAATTTTCCAAAATAATTATTTTGGCTTCTTATTTATTTTATTTGGATCATTTCACTAAACATAAAAGAATGGGCTCAAACGGTTTGAGGAAATCCATGGGTTGAAGTGATGGAGGAGGGCTGATCAGATCCAAGACTGGAGATTGGCTTGTGTGGTTTAGAGCTCATTTGGGAATTTGTTCGAATATTTCAGCTGGGTTACAAGCTGTTCATTTTGGCCTGATTTTAGCTTGGCAGGAAGGTTTTAGAAAGATTGGTTATCTGTGGTCTGGGTGCTCGTGAAGTTTGGATCTGATTCAAAAAGCTAATAAAAACACATGCTCTTGGTAATATTATTGGTCATGTTCGGAGCTTGGTATCGAGGGATTGGAATTGTATGTTTCAAAAGCTGATAAATACTCATTGAATATGTATTCAAAATTTTATTTTGAATTGCCCTTCATAAAGATCGAACTAATTTATAAAGAAAGAAACTTCTTTCCTTGCGGTCTAGATTAATCTTCTTCTTGTATAATTTGAGTGTAATTGACTGATGCAACCAACGGAGAATAACACTTTGAAGAACTCTGTAGGTAATATACCTTTTTTTTTGCTCAGCCAAGAATAAGGACTTTCGTTCAAAATATGCAACAGAATAAAGCTCTTATGATCATAGTTATCAAAATCGTACGATACGCGATACGTATGTACGATTCGGTTCGATTCACTATAAATTCGATACGTTTCGATACAAAGAATCGATTTTATCATGAATCGGTAGTGTATCTATCGATACACAAGCAAATCGATACGTATCGTACGATACACCGATTCATTTCGATACGCTTTATAGTAACATTAGGTTAGGCCCAAAAAATTTTGATTTGACCAATTAGCTAAAAATGCAATTTTAATAGTTTTTTAACCTAAAAAACACTTAAAAACATATTTCTATATAATTTAATCTTGAAATATTAAAAAAAATAAACTTTTAGTTAGAAAATTAAAAATAAAAAATATATAAAAATATTATTTAAAAATATATACTATTAATGAATATGTTAAGTGTTTGAAAAAAATCATACTTTTTATTTTTATCATATACTTACTTAATCCTATTAATATGTTTAATATTTTTTATATCTTATTTATCTTACATGTGTATATATTTTTTATAATTAATTTTAAAATTATTTACCGTATCTTACGATATGATACGATATTCGATACTCGATTTTTAAAAATAAAATTTCGATTCACGATACGTATCTCGATTTAATAAAATGCTTATGGAATTACAGACACATCATACTGAGACGCTAGAAACAAAATAAACGAAATACTGTAGCCAAAACAGAAACAAATAAAACTAAACATACAGCATGTCAATTCTTTTGAGTCCTAACTTTGCAAGAGAGTCAGCGAATGAGCCTCCCTGAATCTGTTGACAAACGCTACGCTTCCAATCTTTACTCATAAACTGTCAATATCGTTGAGAACCTTCTATTCCTCCGAGGGGCGTTGATCAAGGTTAAGGACCTAGCAGATAGCAAATTTAGAATCTGATTCCACAACAAGATTTTTAGACTTAAGCCAGGGGGAATTCAAAATCATTGAAAGAGCTTCTTTGATTGCAAGTTCAGCAAAAATGGGCCGTTGCACACCTAAAGAACCAAAGAAGATACCCAAAACCATCCCAGATTCATCCCGAAGTAGACCACCACATCCAGCTATGCCAGAGGAAACAATGACAGGGCCATCTACATTGAGTTTCAATTTGTTCACATCAGGCCATATCCAAGTTGCCTCAGCTCTTGGGTTAGTGACAGAAGCATTAATAGGTTGACCAAATGAAGCAGACAATCGACAAGCATCATTCAACAAAGACTTAGTTTTGAAGTAGGCACAATGTTTCCAAAAAGCTATTTTAAGAACAAAAGTTCCCTTATATGGTGCAAATGATTTAGGAAACATTATTTCCAAGATACAATGCTTACTTCAAAGACTTCAAAGATAAATTATATTGCACTTCTAGTTCCTTTTGAACTCATTTGAACTAAAACAAAAAAAAAATAAAGAGTACAAGAAGAAAATCTGACTTTTATAGTGAAAGAATGTAAAGATGTGTTAAAAGTGAGTGTTATAGAAAGTATTTATAGCTCTAATAGGTGCAAGAAACACCCCTCTAAAAAGACATGTTTGGTGAGAAATCACTATTCTTTGGAATGAACAGCTGTATTTAATGGACCTATTTTTTGACTTTCTAGAAGGGGTATTCAATGCCCTTCTCAAGGTATTTGAATGCCCTAAGCAAAATCTCAAACAAAATATAGAACTCTACAACTTTGTTTGGTTCATTGAAAATAATTTTCGAAAAATGTTTTTTGGAAAATGTTTACATTTTCTGGAAAACTAAACATTTTTCGTTATTTGGCCGAGTCAATGAAAAAATTTTCTGTCATTTGGTTGTCTTTTGAAAAATTTATTTTCTGTTTTCAGATGATATTATTGTAACTAATAAAATATTAAAAATTACAAATTATTTTATTAATATTAAAATATTATATTATTAAACATTTAAAATAAAACTATTCATTATTACTTATATTAATATTTTAAAATTTTTTAAATAATATTACTATTTTAATATATACATATAAAATATTAATAATATATTAATATTTATTTTTGAAATATTAAAAATACTTGTACTAATAAAATAATTATATTTTACATTGAAAGTATTTATTATTAAATGTAGACACCTAATTTTGTCCGAACAATTTTTTTATATATATAAAAAAATATAAAAATAAAAAAATAAATAAAAGAAACAAACCCAAGGATTTGTAGAAAATAAAGGAGAGTTGACTTCAATGATTTGTTGCCATAAGAAAGATAATAATAATAAAGGAAATAATTAAAGTGAAATAAAATTTGAAAATTGATTACCAAAAATAAAAAAAATGAAATGGAAATAAATTTAAAAAAAAGGGAAAGTCAAACAAAATAAATGAAAAATCCCATGATCATGGGATCAATTATAAATTTTTGATTTCTTTTCATGAAATTTTGAAGCTAGAAATGGCTATAAAAGCCAATGAAAAGGAGAAAGGAGGGAAAAAAAAGAGACACGATTTTTACACAGAGGGAAGGGAGGGGAGAAACCGAAAAAAAAAGGGAGAGAAAAGAGCCACCACCCTTGGCTACTCGAACCTCATCACCGTCCATAGCCACGCTTTGCTACTGTTGGGTCTTTGTATCGCTGCTTGCAACATTGCTCCAGGATCGTGTCTTCCATTCCTGCCACTCTTATACGCCGCCAAGCCCTCCTCCACTGCTCTTGCTCATCTCGCATCTACCCCTGCATCACCCATGGCTATGGTGCACCACCTTGTTGCTTTGCCGTGAAGAGCTGCCTGTACTGAATCATCCTTGTCGCAGCTACACCAAATCATCTGCTCCAGTCCGCTCTGGCTACACTTGCCTAACCACGCTACACCGCCGATATTGCTGTGCGCGTCTATTTCCGCTCCTGCCTCATTCTCCATCACTATTTGCTACTCAGCACCCCATCATTATCGTTCAGCTTAGCACCGTCTCATTTTTGTTGCTTGAATCTTCATCTTCTAGCTTTGTATACGGTTTCAAGCACACCATTTCTCTACGTTGCAGGTTAGCTTTTTGTGCCTTCTCTTAATTTGCTTTTAACTTGATTGATTTACTTGATTATTAAATGATTATTCTACTTGGCTAGTGGATTGATGATACAAATAACGTGTGGTGCATGTTTACGTTTTGCTTACTTGGTTATTTGCCATTAATCACTCACAATATTTGCACAAAAGGTTTTAAACTGTGACATGATTGCCTAGCTAATAAATGATTTGTCTTACTTACTAATAAATATTTGATAGTTGGTGATTTGCTTTTGTGTGTGAGATGTGGAACGTTTTTGTCTTGTTTACTTAATTATTTGCGGTTGTGATATTTGAGAAAAGCTTAATTATGTGCTAATAATTCAAAAATATATAAGGTTTGTGATTATTAATAAGACAAAGCAAATTTATAAGATCAAAACTAAATCATAAATTAAAATTAATTTTACAAGTGAAATGATTATAGAATTTTAATATGAATAAATTTAATTTTTCGATGATGAGATTTCGAAGAAATCACAAGTAGAGATTCCGAAGAAATCACAAGTAGAGATTCTTCGATAATCTTTAGGATTGAGAAAAATCCTTAGATGTTACCAGCGTATTGGAACATTTAATTGGTTTTATCTCGATTTCAAAATTCTTTAAATAAATATAAAAAATAAAAATAAATTAATCAAATATAAAATTTAAAATGAACAAATAAATAAATACAAATATGAATTATAAATAAATAAATAAAATATAAATTTAAAAGAATATCCTATGATAGGATTTCTTAGAAATCACAAGTAGTGATTCTTTGATAATCCTTAGGGTCGAAATGAAATATTTGAATATTACCAGTGTATTGGGGTATTCAAGTAATTTTAGTTCGATGAAATAAATTAATATTAATAAACAAATAATAAATAAATAAAATTTTTAAACAAATAAATAAGAGTACAAAATTGTTACAATTAACCTTCGAAAATAAATGATAATAAAGCAATTAAAAATTAAATAAAAAGTATTAGTTTTAAAGATTTTCCGATGATGAGATGTTACGGAATTCACAAGTAGTGATTCCTAACTGATCTCTAGGTGAGAGAAATATGCCAAATGTTACCAGCGTATTGGAATATTTAGTATAATTTTTCAATAAAAACAATATTTTGTAAATATAAATAAATTACAAAATAATAATATAAGTATAAATGAATTAAAAAATAATAAAATGAAACAATGGATTTCTCATGTGCATCATCTGTATTTTGATTGCATCATCTGCATCCATGAAATTTCAAAATAAGTGTGAATCTCCCGAGGATGAGATTCTATAGAAATCGCAAGTAGCGATTCTTAAGAAATCTCTAGGTGAGGAAATTATCCGAAATGCTACCAAAAGTATTGTGGTACTTCGGAATAATTTTCAATACAAAAGATTTTCACTTATTTCAAATAAAAAATAAAACTTAAATACTTCAAAATAAAACAAATAACAAAAATGATTTCGAAATAAATGAAGTTCTTTTAAATATTTAATTAAGACCATTTTTATTAAGATTAAAAGATAATATATGATTGAGTGGTATCATTTTTTAACGGGCGCTGTGGGGGTTCTAATCCTTCCCCACGCGTAACTGAACTCTCGAACCCAAACTTTGTTTTCGCAGATCAAAAATTATTTTTTTGATAAACCTTAATTAATTTTAAGATTTTATTAAAAAAATAAACAATTTTAGGTGGCCAATCACACCTAGTCAAAAAAGATTGGTGGCAACTCCTCTTTATTGTGTTTATCCAAAATCGTCTAGCGATCGAGTCCCCGGACGAAAAATCGTTACGACAGCTTGGCGACTCTCTTGGGGAAATTAGAGAGTCGAACCATAATATTTTATGGAAGATTAAATTAAATCAAAGTTTAAAAAAATCATATTCAAGGTCTAACTTAGGTAGAATTACACTTTCGAGCTTGGTAAATAACCTTAGACATAGATAGTTATTTTTTGAAAAATATCTTCTCTTTTTCAGAATCGTAAGACAATTTTCAAAAAAATTGTCTAATTTTTTTGTTGACTAGTAAGTCATTTTTCATTGACCAACTAATTTTCTACCAATCAAACACCAATAAATGTAGAAATCATTTCCGAAAAATCATTTTCAGCCAACCAAACATACCCTACAAAGCATTCGAATGTCCAAGAATGACATTCGACTCCTAGACAAAATTTCAAACAGTATGTACAAAACTTCAGGGCATTTGATTGTTTAGCTTCAGATATTTGAATGATTTAAGCAAAAACCCAACCAACATGTACATATCAATAGACATTCGTTTGTCACCAAAGATTCATTGAATGCTTTTGCTAAATTTCATTTCAGAGCTTATTTAATAATTCCAAAACATTATTTTCATTACATACATGTAATTATGATTTGTAAACATTTGTTTAAAATCGAATACTTTATAATTACTTTAAAAAATATTAAGCTTAGAAATATATACAACACTTTTGAGTTATTCATCCTTCATTATTTTATTGAAATGAAAAAGACTTATGCACCTTTTTTTTTTTGAATATAAGGCCTGTACACCTTTTAATTTCTAATTAGTTTGCGCTGGAAAAAAAATTGCAGGTTTCGGTCATCAGCAGCCGTTTTGTGAGGCTGTATGATTTGGCCATACCAACCACATAAGCTGTGGCCTTGATTCAACAGGCGGTTGGGGTGGATAATTAATCTTATCCTTTGTTTTAAACAATGTAAAGCGATTATGATTTTAGGTATGAAGAAATAATTTCCTATTGTACGCTTAGCCACCCGTATTTTTTTTTCTTATATATAGATTTTGGAATGGTTTATTACTTTATTTGGTTGATTTCTTTTACTACGATGTTCTTTTTAATTTTGGAAATGGCAACACTTTAATAATTAGTAGATTAAGATAAATTAAATATCTTCTCAATTAAGTACAAAAAGTCTATAGCCGGTGGTCTATTATATATATAAATCCATCCTCTAGTGAGGGTCTTAAATTGGATCCACTCAATATATAATATGATATTATAAAAACATTTATCACATCCAAGGGTTGTGGCTCAGTTGACAACATAGGCTGAGTTTGTAGGAAGAACTCTCGGATTCGACTCCTACTAAACACATCTTTGAGGAGGGGTTAAGAACCTTAACTGTGACTAAACCCCGAACAGGATTAGTCTCAGACCTTTAAAAAAACATTTATCACCTTAATTTGCAATTATTGGTCAAAATAAACAAAGAGAAGGGAAGGGAAATAATTCACAAAATGCCTTATATTTTTCTTTTTTGATTTGGGAAAGAAAGATTTGAATCCTACTCGGATCATGTAAATTGTAACGATCATTTAGTCAAATGTTAAAATCCTTACTCAAATGCTCAAACGAGCAAGATAAGAGCTTCTTCTCCTATGAGAATGGATTGAGTCATTTGGGAAGAATTTGAAAGCTAGTTTTGGACAAACACAAGAAGTTAAACTACAAAGGGGACACCTGAGCTTCAGCTTCAAGCTGACCACAACTTTTTAGGACTCTAGCTCATGTTCCAGGACCAATGGACCATCAAGCAAGTGCTAGGGAATCCCCTCATGATTGTGCTGGAACCTTGGTGCTATTTCCTTTATCATGACAACCCAAATGCTTGTACAAGGCCTCCAAAAACATGCCCCGAGGCCCCACTGCTACAAGTTTCTGAACCTGGAATCTTACCCTTGTTGAGCTTGAAAATTGCCATGGTGCGTCCAATTTGCATGTTTACAGAACAATTATTTCCAAATTATATGATCTCATGTCTCTAACCTAAAGCTTTTGCCAGCACAATATGATAAAGCTGAAAGATTCTGAATTGATAACACGTCTTACATTACAAGCATTAATCACAGAAATATATTATTTATTTCTGCATTAATAGAGTCAAATTAATCCATATCACTGCATTAATCACAGGAAACTAATTAATGGAAAATATATCAGATGACAGAAATTGATAGAGTCAAATTATTCCATGAGTTTATCATTATCTTCCAAAAAGAACTGCCTGGATGACAGTTGAGTTTCTGCATTTCTCTTGCACTTTTAGGGGATAATCATTGGCTCATATAGAACCAATATATTATATAAGAAGAAAGATCAATAACAATTAGGCGGGTTATCTAGACAGAAATATATTATTTATTAAATTTAAGAAAATGAGTAACCAAACACATGCTGATCTATATATATATATATATATATATATATATAGAGAGAGAGAGAGAGAGAGAGAGACACACACATGTGTGTATGTATACATATCAATGATGTAGAGGTGATCATAAGCAAGCTCGAGCCGAGTCTAAGTCATATAATAATGGCTTATATACAAGCTCAAGCCCAACCCCGCTTAAAAATTCGAACTTGACTTTTAGTCTAGGCCTTTTTTATTTTATATTGCAAGTTCGGGCCCGACTTTTGAGCAGGTCTACAATGATGGAATAGGGATAATTAATATGCATAAATTATTAATATTGATCTTATAGGTTAAAAATAGAGAAATAAGCTTACTTTTTTTGTGTAAACCACATGTATTCTTATCCGTTTTAATAATATGAGATTAATCCTACTTAGTTTCGTCACAGTTAAAGCTGTTTAGCCCTTATCCGAAGGTGAAACAAGCTTACTTTTAACACAATAAAAATGACATAATGTAAATTATACATAAATGATTAAAGCACCATCAAAGGATATTCAAAGCCCAAAAGCATCTCGAATGTCTCGTATGGTTGCCTGCCAATATCAAACAATAAAATCTTATTCCGATTTTGATTAATCAGAAGAATCTGTTAACACCCACAGACAAAAAAAAAGATCTTTTTACTAGGCCTGTCCATGTTGGCATGTTTTCTTAAATTTAAAAGTTTGTTTGATTTTTTTTACATTTGAATAAAAACATTAAATTCATGAGATTTCATAAAATTCCAATCGAAATTTAAATTCATTATTTGAAATTCAAATTCGACATTTGTTTGATAATTATTTTCTTCTGAAAGTTAAAATTTATAAATAAAAAAAAATTACATCATGCAAGGAAATTACCTTCTACTATTATATCATGCAAGGAAATAACATTTTTAGTAAAAAAAAAAAAAGCGCGGGTGTTACCTAGTCTATATTAAGAGCACACTCCTATCAGTCCTATCTATGAGGAAAACTTTTAACACAGTATAAATAAAAAGCTTACGTGTTAACTACTTCACCGCCAACCCAATGCGCAGGAATTTTTGTTAGCTACGTTTCCAGCACAAGACCACGAGCTAAACATGGTCATCGAGTTTTTCAACGACAAGCCGAAAAATTGGTCCTTTCATGGACCTTGCTCGAACAATAATGCATATCTGTGGCTTGAGGATCCTATCGTTGTCAACGGTCCTATTAATTGTCCACTTGTTCTTAGAGGAGGAGATTAATTTCTTTTCAACATTTTTACCTGCCTTCCCAGGCAAGGCTGTGCTTGTAAATAATCTGAACTGAATTTTTTTTACTACGGAATTTTATTAATTCTTGTTCATAATTTAATTACTTTGTTCTAAGAGATCAATAACAAATGCATAAATCGAGATATTTTGATTCGCGCCTGAAATCGAAAATTTTAACATAAACGTCGAGTTGATATCTTGAGTTTTATAAATTATATAAATGTTACCATAAATCATTGATTTTTAATCAATTTCATGAGCTTCCAGGCAAATATTCGATTTATTGCAAGTTCAGGACCAGATAAATATAGCCAATATATAGGATTTAAGTTAATTAATGAATGAAGATAATCAAATTTGTTTATTTTGGTGTTTCAATATTTAGGCAAGATTGAATAAGTAAGAATTTAGCAGAGCAATAGTCACTTGAACCGAGAGAAAATGAATGCAGAACTTCCTCAAAAGCAACCTTTTATTTTAATCTACTTGAATTCTGTCACGATTTTTATTCAATTTTGATTAAAGCTTGATATCATTCACTCCCTTCAGTCTTGAGTCAGACAGCAGCGGCAATGGGCGGTGCCACTGATGATCGTCAGCTCACATATTTGTGGCCAAAATTGAGCCAACTCAGCTGTTTTTGCAGCCATCCCACGTCGATTGTAGCAAAAACATTCCAACGCTTATTCATGTCATTTTCCCGTTAAATAAACCCCATATCAAAATGCCAGAAAACGATTGGTCGGTCATAATTCATAAACAACCAAGAATTAAGTTCAATTAATTATACTAAGCATAACCCCACCATTTTCTCATCAAACTTTGCCTATAAAAAACACCATACTTAGCTCAAGCATCCCATTAACCTAAAAAACACAGTTTTCATTTTTCCGAAATTTTTTTGGGTTTAATACAAAAGAGCAAAGAAGAAGGCAAATGGAGGGCAAAGAAGAGGATGTTAGATTGGGAGCAAACAAGTTTCCGGAGAGGCAGCCTATTGGGACTGCGGCGCAGAGCCAAGATGATGGAAAGGACTACACTGAACCACCTCCGGCTCCACTTTTTGAGCCTAGCGAGTTGAGCTCTTGGTCTTTTTACAGGGCTGGGATTGCAGAGTTCGTGGCTACTTTCCTTTTCTTGTATATCACCATTTTGACTGTTATGGGAGTTGTTAAGGAAAAAACTAAATGCCCAACTGTTGGGATTCAAGGCATCGCTTGGGCCTTTGGTGGCATGATCTTTGCTCTTGTTTACTGCACTGCAGGAATTTCTGGTAACTCTCTTTCTCTCTGTTTTTTCTTTTCCCGTGTTTGATTCTCGAGAGAATGATAACAAGAACCATTTTCAACTTGGGTTCTTTCCAAAGAGAAAAACAGGAAGAAGAAAGAAACCTAAAAAAAGTAAAACTTTACTGAACTTTATTTTCCCAATGGTAGTCTAGTACTCTGTCATATCTTCAAAATAAAAGTGATATTTTACTAAAACAATGTGAATAACTTGAAAAAATAATTGGATCATTGATGAAATATGGTGATGGTGGTGGACAGGTGGTCACATCAACCCGGCGGTGACATTTGGGCTGTTCTTGGCAAGGAAACTCTCCTTGACAAGGGCGATCTTTTACATGGTGATGCAGTGCTTGGGAGCCATCTGCGGTGCTGGCGTAGTTAAGGGATTCATGGGGAAGACACAGTACGGTAAGTTGGGTGGCGGAGCCAACTCTGTGGCTCATGGCTACACCAAGGGAGATGGCCTGGGTGCTGAGATTGTCGGCACCTTTGTTCTTGTTTACACTGTCTTCTCAGCCACTGATGCCAAGCGCAGTGCCAGAGACTCGCACGTCCCTGTAAGCTCCCTCCTGGATTATGTTCCTTTGCATCCGCCCATTTGATTTTGATGCATATTTTTTTTCCTCAAATCCCAGTTTCCCAAATCAAAAAACGAAATACACATACATGTTCACATTCGCACTTCCATTTCAATCCCTTCAAATTTGATCAAATTGAATTATGTAATGTACAAATCAGATTATTTGTTGGAATTGGAAGATGAAGTTGTGGATGTAGTTACTAATGGGGGTGAGTTTAACTTTGTGTTGCTAGATTTTGGCACCCTTGCCAATTGGGTTCGCAGTGTTCTTGGTGCACTTGGCCACCATCCCGATTACAGGAACCGGTATTAACCCAGCTCGCAGTCTGGGTGCAGCCATTATCTTCAACAAGGACAAGGGTTGGGATGACCACGTAAGCCTCTAAAATTATCTCACCACTTTCACTATTGCCGACTATGTTGATACTTATCTGTTCGGTCTGATTTTGGGTGCAGTGGATTTTCTGGGTGGGTCCATTCATTGGGGCAGCACTGGCAGCTCTCTATCACCAAGTTGTGATCAGAGCCATTCCTTTCAAATCAAAGTGATCAGATCAACGATCATGATGTGATCATAAGATAAAAAATCTATTTTCAGTTTGTTTGTTTCCATTTTCTTTCGTTTGCATGCCTGTGTATTTGTATGTAAGAAAATGTAATATGCTTGAATTTCAATGTGAGCCTTCTTTCCTTTTACCTTGTTTTTTTAAAGCTAAAAAAGGAAGGTTGTGAAGGCCAATGGACCCAAGTGGGCATTGTATTTGTGTGGCTGTGATCTGTGAAATGTCATTTCATAATAGCACCGACCAAACCTAATCCATGCCTTCTGCCTTGTGTTCTCAATTATGATTTATGAAATTCACTTGGGCTGGTCTGCCTCTTTCTTCTGTTATTATATTGCTTCTGTGAGGTGTGATACTGAAATGATAACGATTGAGACAAGGAAGCAAGTATTAGCTATAAATATATATATATATGTATATGTATTTATATGTATATGTATATTTATATCTATATGTATGTAACCAAAAGTATTAGCTATATATATAGAAAATATAGAAAATAGTCACTAATTGCTTGGATGTTTGTTATCAGACCTTATTGTGATAATAAATCTCATCAATCCATCACTGAATACATTTTTTTTTATTTCCAAAAAGAAGTTGCTTTTTGAATAAGAAATAATGCTCTAATTATCAAATCAAATGTTATGCAATTAGAAAAAGAGAAAATGTTTTATAACTGGACAACAGATTTATCTCTCGAGTGTACACAAAAATACAGTCGATTTCAAGTTTGAACAAAAAAGATGGTTAGTTTTATAGGTTTAGACAATCAATCATTAAAAATTTATTTAATTTTTATGAGATAAATCATTACATAAATTTGTTGAAGCGTCCCCTATTACGCAAAGCATTGTATGCTTTAAATAAAAACAAGTGAAGGAGAAAAATTTATATTAATGATTTAGTGTGAGTTTATATAATTTATTTCACTATTGAGATAAAGACTGATGATCAATAAAATAACAAACCAAAACAATTCAGCAGAGAGAGAGAGCTCTATTTCCTGCTTTCATCAACCGGCAAAGCATATGCCAAGTTTGGTTTAAGGTTCTGCCAGCACAATACCAGATGCTACCTAACCAAACCAGTTTGTCCCCCTAAGTTTCAGCTCTTTACACTTGGCTTGGAGCAGTTGTTTTTTGTAGTGTTTTCTTTTTACTCTTAACAAGTCATCTTTGATAATTATAATAATAACCACTCAAAAAATAACTTAAGAGAAAGATACCAGCGCCTATGTCATAGCTATGCATAATCAAAAGATGTAGATAAGCTTAGTTGGCATGTCTCCTCAATAGCCAAATTAATACAAATGTCGTCAGTTTGATGCTTCTTGAAAATTAAATTGTTTTCTCCAATATTCTAGTGAATGACATGCATACTCAGTTCAGATCAGATTTCTTTGTTGTTTTTTCAGCACAACACAATGCTAACACACTTGGTTGATTGCTACCCTGCTTGAAATCCTCAACTAGAATCTCCGAAACCTTATCGTATAGCTTGTTCATACACTTTTCTAAAATCCAAACTGCTGTCAGACTATGGGCTTTGTAAAGGCTCTGACATTTACGTTCTTGATTCAGGCTAGATCATACATTCTCTTATTCAAGTGTTAAGGTGTTGAAATTTTCTTATAATTTAGATAAAATTGTATTTTTTTATTGTCTTAAAATATCATTTACATGCATATTACTTGTATATCTCATTACTTCATAACTTTATATAATATCACTAATCCTTGAGGGGGTCTAATATCTCTTCATCAATCAGCCCCTGTGCCAAAGAAAGAAAAAAAGAACTTAGAATTGAATAACCAGAAGGTGCTGACTAAATTAAATGCTTAATTCAGCAAATGTCGACATTTAATTTTCTGGAAGTTGCTTGGACTCAGGAGAAGAGTTGGTCAATGGCATATGTTTGAGACAAGTAGTTTTCCCTTATATTTGTAATGTAAATTCACAAGATATTTGAGAAAAATATACGAGTTCAAGTAATTAACTTCTGTGTTCAACAAAGGTTTAAGGTTAATGATAAGGAGGCAAGTCATACAGATTTCCTTGAGTGACTGTAAATTACATCTAGTTTAATTAATTTGATCTTTTTGTAATTTTTCATTTTCATTTGTAGCTTAAAAAACTTAACATTTTCATCAGTAACTTTTTGAACTTATTCTAAATTCATCCATCCGTCGATACTTTGTTAGAATTTAGATGAAATATAAACGAATTCAAAAGGTTTACAGCTAAATTTAACAAGAGATCGAATTTTTTAAATCGCATATGAAAATGAAACTTTATGAAAAAAAATCACAGATTAAGTTGAGTTCTAGTAAAAGAAAATTATCAAAATATTCACATTAGAGAGCCAATGTACAGCATAACAGGAATGCACAAGATGCATGGAATTCCAAGGGAAAAGGAGGGCATGAAAAGAACAAAGGGCACCCATAGCAAACCATGAAACATTCTTTTTTTTTTCTCTCCAATGACAGATAACCCTTTGAACAGTGTGTTAAAATCATTCCCAACCAAATCATTCAAGTAAAACTGGATTTCTGGGATTTCACATTCCAATTCACTGCATTTGATTCGTTGTGATCTCAATCACTGTTGACATCACTGTGAAGGTGTTGGGACCCGAAGAACATCCCAAGTCAACCACTTTTTACTGCATCTTAAAGACAATTTAATTGATTAACCTGGTTAAACAAATCTATAATTTCTAAATTTACTAGTAAAAATAATGATAATAATAAAATAAAGGATATAGAAATCAGATCAAGTCCGTGTATCCTGAACTCTTAACATTGCTACTTTCTCAATCTCCTTTGTTCATGAGCAGCATTTCCTTCACCTCCATTGTTAATATTCCTCTGTTGGAATGTTTTGAGGGAACCTTGCTTGTGTGGATTTAATTAAGGGTTATTCCTTCACCATATCACTTTATATTACTAGAACAGTCAACTTGCTATAAACCGGCCTATGGTTGCTAAATGCTACCTTTGCTTGGTGCATTTAAAGATGAACTGGAATTATAAACTAAAAACTGTACGTAGTTCATAAGAATAAGTTGAAAGCTCAAACTATCAACTTCTATATCCCAACGTCGATCAATTTGTAAATATTTCCTGTTTGCTCAACTAGGAAGGGTTAAGGGTACTTCCATTAGCCACCCAAAGCCTTAGAAGTTGGAACTTCTTTTGGTACTTAATTACTAGTATGAGATAGGGACGGGGCTGCAAATCCATAGAAATAGAATAAGGCTCAATTTAGCCACAGGCTTTTAGCCCAGTGGCTCATGCTCTCAAGTTTTCATTTTGGTTGCAAAAGAAATGAAAAAAAAAAAAGAAAGAAAGAAAAAAAAGAAAAAAAAATCACCCCAAACTTAATATTTTGCTTGCCCTCAAGTAAAACAATCTTAAAACATGAAAGAGATAACATGCTCTTGATAGATTCATTCCCCACAAACACCTCATAGAAAGAGTACAGATCTAATCTAAGGAAAAATCACAATTATTGATCAACATAGAGTTTCTACCAATCACATGCCCAAGTCCTAATTAGATTCTCTGCGTGTGAGTGAAGTGTCCATCACATATCAAAGCATACATATCCGGATGAGATTATGCAAACATGAAAAAGCAAAGTCTCTAAAGCATGAACAATCCCATAGGTTTGCTTTTCACTTCTCTCTCCACTAATGTAGCCATACTCAATCAAGAATCAATAGGACTTCACTAAGCTTGTAATGTAAGGCTAGGGTGAAGGTATGATAAAAGACTATTTAGGCTTAACAACCCCTAATCATGCATTACATTCTAGGATCTTTACTTTTTCGAGCTTCAATAAACTTCCCCAAACTCATTTTCTCTGTACTTTGTTATACACTTTATTCTATTTTTGTGTTTTTCTCATTTTTCATTCATTTTCTTTTTTTTTCTTTTTCTTTTTTTTTTTGAATTTTCTATTTTTCTGTTTTTTTCTTTTCTCTTTTTGTTCTTTTCTTCTTCTTCTTTTTTTTTTATATCCTATCTATCTACCCAAATATGTACATAGCTCATGATATATCCTAGTAAATTGCATGCTTTTGGGGTAAGGGATAGGAAAGTGTATTTATTTGGCTAAAGGAAATTAACTTGTAGGTGTATAAACAAAAATAGGCTAGTTTGGCATAGAGAGGTGACTAAGGGCAAGTATGTCCAGGGTTAGCTTGAAAAGCTCAATCGATCCAAGGATGGCCTAAATCATTTTCCTAACTAAGCATGGGCTACAAATTTCACCTCGAGAGGAGATCAAACAAATTCTAGAATATGCTCACAACTTCAAAGACAAATACAGTCCTATATTCACATAATCCTTCTCTAAACATGCATACAAATCCATGATCAAGACATAGTGCATAAAGATGGAAAAATCATAATCAAAACAAGGCAAGTTCAAGAATTCAACTCATGCTTCTCAATAATCATGCTTTTCCAAAGATCAAAATCAGACTCAATCAAAATCTCAATCATGGGGACATAGGAAACAACCAAATCAAGCACAATATATCTCAAGGCAAAACATTTAAAGCCCAAAAAGTTTGAAAAATTTTGGATTTTTTTTGAAAAATTTTAGCTCAAATTTCCTTCCCCCCAAACTTGAAGTACACATTGTCCTCAATGTGTAAGTGATTCAAGAATTTAGTATAGATAGAAGGAAACTCCCCTGAATTTTTCGTTGAAGCTCAATTTCATACCCACAAAGTGTCTTTACTGCTCCCCCAAACTTGGATTCAAACCTACAAAATAAAAAGAAAAGAAATCAAAGCTACGAAATATTAATACTAAAGCTAACAAAAGAAAGAAACAACTAATAAACTACCAAAGAGTTGGGGTTGCCTCCCCAGATGTGCTTGATTTATAGTCATCAGCTTGACTATCTCTATCATCCTTCAAGGTGGTTTGAATGGTCTGAAAATGGATGGATGCACATAGTGCACCACCATGGAAGGTGACTCAATCAGATATTTTTCTTCAAAAAACTTAACTTCATATTCCTCCAAGATATAACCCGCTTCATTCTCATGTGGAAAGTTCCATGAAGAAACAATGAAGGATGCCTCTTGGTTTTTCTTGTCAACCTCGAGAACTTGGACTTTAACCTTAAAGCCTTCCTCTTGGACTTCTTCCTCATCCTTACTATTCTCCATTTCTTTTTCATCAACCACACTTTCAAGTTCAATATGCTCGGGTGGTGTAAGCTTTTCAACATCTTCAGTCAACACCTCTTGTTGCACTACTTGCAAAGGAGCTTGATGAGAAAGGTCACATGTCTCCATGAGCTCTAGAGGAGGTAATGAAAGCTTCTCGTAGTTGCTTGAAGAATAGCATGGATGACTCACCCAACTCAAACTTATAAGACAATTCTCAGTGGTATGACTCCCTTCACATATCTCATAGGAAATAAAAGGACTCAAGTAAACTTTCCCAAGCAAGGTGGCTTCGGAAGAAGATAAGGTCTTAATAAGATCAAGCTCTTGTTTGCTGATGATCTTTCCCGATATATCTCTCTTATATTGCCATTGGAAGTCATTGGAAGCGATTACCTCTATCAATTCATATGCTTCCTCAACAGACTTTCCCATAAGCGCTCCACCTGCTGCTGCATCAACTATTACTCTCGATGAATTACCTAAACTATTACAAAAAGTTTGAATTTGAAACCACAGGGGTAATCCATGAGAAGGACATCTCCTGATCAAGTCCTTAAATCTTTCCCATGCTTCACAAAAAGACTCGGAGTCATATTGCTCGAAGGATAAAATTTGATTCCTCATCTTTGCCATATACTCAGGTGAAATGAATCTAGCTACGAACTTATGAGCTAGATCATTCCACGTACGGATAGAATGATGAGGAAGTGATCGTAATCAATCCTTTGCCTTGTCCCGGAGTGAGAATGAGGAGAGTCTCAGTCGAATGGCATCATCAGAAACACCATCGTACTTGCATAAGTCACATATCTCCAAGAATTTTACAAGATGAGCATATGGATCTTCACTAGGCAAACCTCCAAATTGAACTAAATTCAAGATCATTAGGATGAAGTCTAGCTCGATCTCAAAGCTGTCAGCTTCGATTTCGGGCTTCCTAATGCTTGAATGTATTGTAGGCACATAAGGCATAACATAGTCTCCCAAGGTTCTAGGCTTTGCTAGATTTGCCATGGTGCCTCGCAAAGTAACAAAAGTAAAATATTAGGAAGGAGAAATATTTACAAAAATAAGAAAACGCTTGAACTAAACCTAGGCATGATTGATTCTAATATTAGCTAAAAAACAACCTAGACTAATCCCCGGCAACGACGCCAAAAACTTGTTCGCTCTAAGACCTATACCGCAAGTGCACGGGTCGCGACAAGTAATAAAGAGTGAGTAGAGTATCGTTCCCATGAGGATTAGTTAGAATTGCTATAGCTAAGTACTAAAATAATTTCATCCTCGATTTATTCAAACACCTAAAATTTTCTAAAATTAATTAACTATTAATATAATGAAAATTAAGCATGAAATAAATTTGCAACTTAAAAGTAAAGTGCATGAAAATTAAAATTGCAAAATGAAAATGGATAAACATACAATAAAATTACCTAAAACTAAATCTATCTAGCATGCATTAATAAATATTCTACTAAATACATAAAATAAAGTATTAACTAAAACATAAATCTATTAAGTAAATTATTATAATATTCTAAACTAGCTACAGCTAACTACTAAACTCTTAAACTAATAAGCTAATAAATATATAATATATAATATTCCAACTATCTCACTAATCATGAACATGACACTTTTAAAATTGCATGTAAATTGTGATTGCAAAGTTGCAAAATCGTTCCTACCAAATACGCAAGCCATGCTTTACGCCACGCCACAATCTGTCACTGTACATCCTCGGCACCGCTTCATGCTTTGCCTATTTATTACAGCAACATCCAGATATGCTTCAACTTACGAGCACCGACTCAGCAAGCACACGCAACAGCTGCAAGGAATCACGCCAAGCAGCCTACTACAACCTAGCAACGTCTCGCGCCCCTGCTTTGTCTCCAGACCAGAAATGCAGCTGACTAGCGATTCAGGAAGCACAATCTTGCAACAACGAACAATACCTGTGGGTCGAGAAACAGAGCAGAACAACTTCAGAAAACCAGAGAGCATAAACCAGCAAGAACAAACAATCCAAAAATGTGAAACCAGAAAATAGGAATTGCAGAAACCAAAAACATGAAGATACTCAGCAGAAAATTAACAAGTAAATGATAAAACAGTAACTTGAATATAAAAACAGAGTATGGAGATAAGTAAATAAAAATGAGATTCGTTTAAAAGAAAACACAAACTTAAGCTTTAACGTTCTTAAACAAATTGATTTAAAACTAAGATCCAATTCCTAAAACAATCTAAGATAATCGAAACTAAATGCAGCAATCGAAGATGAACAAAACGCAGCAATGGTGGAAGACAGCCGCTGTCACCAGCCTTGCTCCCACCACAACCAAGCAAGAAACAAACAAAAACGAAGTTGATGCAGAAAACAGAGAAAATAATGTTGAAGACGATGGCTGCTGTCACCAGCCAACCTCCACCATGCTTAAACTAAGGAAAAATATAAAGACTCAAATGCAATAAATGGTTGAAGAAGATGGTCTCTTGTCACGAGCCACCACTCCACCCCTAAAACTAAGGAAAACTGTAAAAAAATGCCGTAAAGGTTGAAGATGAGCCCCTGTCACCGGCCTCCATCCTCTCCACTCCATTGCCTTGCGGCTGCTTTTTCTCTTTTATTCACTAGGGTTCTTCGAAGGCTTTGGCCATTAGTCTCGCGAGCTGGACTCTCATTTTCTTTTGTGCTTGTTGAAATAAACTTCAATAAATATGTTGTGTGCTTGCATGAAGAAAGGTCAAGGTTTGTGGATTGGACTTGAAATGTTTTAGGCTTATGAGTTTTGGTATTTAAGATGGGCTTAAATAATGTTTGACTTTTATGTGAATATGAGATATGTTTAAGTGGGTTATGATGGGGTAATGGTTAAAGGTTTTTTTTTATTTTTTAAAGGGTTTGAAAAATTGGTTTAGGTAAGGTTTATGGTTTTAAAAAAAATAATTTAGAGGTAAGGTGGTAGGAATTGAGTTTAGGGTTTGGGTAAGTTTAGGGGTTTAAAGATAAGGTTAAGTTAGGGGTTTAAACATCAAATCCAACAGTTTTCCTTGATTTTCTTGTCATTTTCTTGATTTTCTCATCATTCTCGAATTTTCTACACAAGAAAACAACTTAGTTAAATTTGGTTTTGTAGTTTTAAATAATTAGTAATTTCACTTATTTACTATTCTAATATAATCTTACTCTGGAATTGGGAATCCTCCATATTAGAGTTTTAAGTTGTTTAAAATAATATATTAGTTCTAACTTGGATAAAATCACTTTATTTATAACAAAAATTACTAGAAAATTTTTCTAAAAGATTAAAAAGATATCCTAGAGATCTTGATGTATTATTATTATTATTTTACATCAAAACATATTTGTTAATTTTTTTCTCTTTCAATAAAAATATAAAAATTGAAAAAAACAATTTTAAAATAAATTTTTACGGAAATGTTAATGTTCTTTTCAATGAAATTGAATAATGGTTTAAACTTTAAAGGTACTTATTTAAGGAAAAGATCTTCTTCACTATTTAAAAAAATAGTGGAGATTTTCATTATATTATCCAAAAATGAGTACTAATACACTTGCAACTAAATTTATTGCTGAAATTTTAATGATTTTAAATTGGATTTCAAAATAAGTAAAATTAAATTTAAAAAATTGAACAAATATCAAACAAAAAAATTTTGTGGGATTTCCTCTTCCCACAGGAAGCCATGTCGCAAGCCCACTTTTTGTCGTCACTTGTCCTTCCGTGCTTCCTTTAGTATATGCTTTTGTTGGGCAAATTAGGAACTCCATACTTTTTTTTTGGTGAAAAAGAGAACTTCATAAATAAAACAAGTCAGTTCTCGTTAGGGATACAATTAGAGTTCTTGGGGCTCCATACCCCATAGTATCATACATTAAAAGCATATTAACATTCTCAGGAGGTGTATCCAAAACAACAAAATTGCCATCCAAGGCTCCTCCCAACTTTGCTATAAGGACTACACATGCATTAGCTTCCCTGAAGATGTGTGATATCAAGGCTCGTTCCAGCTGCGGCAGAAGCTACCTGCATTTAGAAATTATAGTACTATGAGTATGGTATGAAAGAACCCCTTCAATAATAAATCTTACCATGTTGATGGAGTCAGTTTCAACAAGAATGTTGTTAAATCCTTTTGAAATGGCCAGTTTGAGACCATCACGAAGCGCCCATAGCTCCGCACATGTGCTTGTTGTGTAACCAATATTTCTCATAAAACCGCATAGCCATTTTCCAGTGGAGTCTTTGAAAAGTCCTCCTGCCCCTGCGACACTAGGATTATCCAAGGCTGATCCATCTTTGAAAACTCCATACTTTTTTGTTTCACCTTCTCACATCTCGCCTTCCTTTCGGCCCACCTCTTGTACCCAAGCCTCTTTGCCAATAGTTCTTTACTGTACTTCTTTTGCTTTTTTAATATCTACTTTAATGTAATATTGTTTATTATCTACTTTGATGTAATATTGTTTATTTTGAATGTTCGATATTCCTTTGTTAGCATTTGTTTTTTGTTACATGATATGCTCAATCCAATCTTCCAAAAATAGTTGGATTATCCAAGTATCTTATGTGTTCAAAAGATAAACTTTTAAATATACATCATCCAAATTAAATTTCTCGAAGGCATTTGCGCATGCCTATATACATCTGAAAAATGAGAAAAGAAAAATTATTTTGAGGTTTTTTTTTTAATGTATGTCAATGCATTTGTGTGAATGTATTGGTTACAAATGTTCCAATCCAATTCAAAGACAAATAAAAAAGGCAAGAATAGAGGTCGCAATATTGTTTGTTGGGTTAGAGTATGGTAATTATAATGAAGATGACAATTCTTATGCAATTATGATTAGTTCTTTTTATAATCATCAAATTTTGATTCATTTCTTTTAAGTATATGTTAAACCAGCTCGACAACAACCTAAAGAACAATCAAAGCACATAATTATTGACGATAGTGCCTCTTCAAATTTTACAAATTTTACACTGTTTGATGACATTGACTCAAAACTAAATTTCTTCATTGGTTTCTTAACCTAATAAACCTGCGATATGAAAGCTAACTCACCATATTTTACATGCACAATGACAAACAAATGTGCAAACATTTTGCGTATTGGTAATGTTTTTAAAGTGTAAATGCTTTAATGCTTTTTGTTTACTTATTCTTTCCTTTTTTTTCCCATGACTCTAGCATGTTCTTAAAATTTTCTATAAAAAATGTTTGCCAAAACACTTGGCTAAAGTTGCATTATCTTCCTAGACAGTGAACAATCATGGCCAGTTCGATATGTTTATATCAGTCATAACAAATTATTTTCTACTGGTTAAAAACAATTCGTGAATGATAATCATATCATGATTGACAATGTGAAATCCCCAAATTTCTGTAATTTCCCATATTTGTATAGTTTTCCAACTTGGAATGATTAAATAAATATGAAAATGTTGATATATGAATGATAAATGGGACATGGATGGAATTATAGCAAATGAACGGTCGAATGGTCAAATGGTCAAGGGTTAAAAGTCAATGGCTGAGATGTAAATGGGATGAAGATGCATTAAATGAGAATTAATGAGATGTTGATGAGTCATCTTCATCTCCAACAAGGGCGGGCAACCATTTTGTTGTTCTTTCCAAATTCTCCAAGTTTCTTCCATACTCACCTTGTAGAACAACCATATCCTGTTATCGAATCGTTAATCTTACTTAACGAAATTTACTCCTCATCACTAGCTCTAGCTATACCTTTAATATGAAAGGCTGAATCAAAGGATCTGAAGAGATTTGATTTCTGTCATTTTCATGACTAACAAAGGTAAAAGAAGAAATTGATTCATTTAATTCTATCTATGGTTTGGAGTTGTGTAAAGTTGGTATAACATATTTGTAAAGGTTTCTTAAAGATTTGAATCCTTATGGTATTTGCAGCTTTGAAGAAGTGAAAGGAAAAGCGTTGGGGCAACCAAGTTATTGGGCTATTGGAGTAATTGAGGTAAGGAATATGTGTAACGGACGTAGGGTGGCTATATCTGTTTTAATTGCATGATTTGGTGTGAAATAAAGGTTGTTTTAAGTGCAGGAAGTTTTGAAATCTCGGTTTACTCCTAGTTACGAATTGGTTAGGGGCAGCCGACTACCTTAAGTAGCAGCTGACTGCCTAAAGACAACCGAGGCGTAACTTTTCCAAAAAACCAACTCAAGGCAATCAACTGCCCTATATAGCAGCCGACTGCCATTTTTCAGAAAGCATTTTGTTTCAAAACCAGTCGACTGCTATATAACCAATCGACTGCCTTGTTTCCAAAAAGTATTCTGTTTGCAAAACCAGTCGATTGCTATATGACCAGTCGATTGCCCTGTTTTCAAAAGCATTCTGTTTGCGAAACTAGTCGACTGCTAATGAGCCAGTCGATTGCATTTTCTCGAGAAGCATTATGTTTCAAAACCAGTCGACTGGCCTATGTGTTTACTGATTTTGAAATATCTAGATTTTTAAGAGAATGAATCGATATATGTGATAGCAGCCGACTGACCTTAAAGACCAGTCGACTGCCCTTAAAGACCAGTTGACTGCCCTATTTGAAAATAAGGTTTTTGAAAGCCTAATTTATATAGGTATATTTATATTACAAAAGAAGGTATATGGTAAATGTTTTGGAGATTGAGGACTCCTTTGATGATCATGCATATTATGTGCTTATTTGTACTTGGCTGAAGGACTCTAGTCAAGTATTCAGTACCACAGATGTCGCCTAACTAGTGTACATTGTGGATTATCGACGATGGCTATTAGTCTCTTATGTGTTTGGCTTAGGGGAGGATCCCTGGCCTATACGTGGGTACGCTACTTATTTGACATCCCACATGGGATTTATTTGGTGCATGATCCGAATGGATACTAATCGTCTCCCACTTAATTGAAGTTATTTGTATATGAAATATTAAATGCTTTGAGATATATGCAAGCATTTGACTTATTTGAATATATGCAAGAGATTTTATGTGTATATGATATTTGAAGAAAGTATACGATATTTGACGAAAGTACATATTTTATAAGAATCCTACATGACATGATAAAGCCAACTAGGAAACCTGCATATAGTGATATAGTACGCTCTTTTATACGTATTTTTTACTGAGCGTAAACTCACTCATTTACAACATTTTTCAGATTATTTGCGATGATTTTCGCTCCAGACAGAGGAGCTTAATTTTGGTTTATAGTATTCCTTCGAGGCACGCTTCCATCTTCCTTGAAGGTATATATTCATGTTACAAAGTATTTCAGAATACAGTACAGTACAATAATGTATAATAAACAAAGTTGGGGATGTACATGATGAGAAATTAGTATATATTTCTATAAGAGTTTTAAGTATATGGGTAATGACGATCCTGTATGTGCATAAAAAATATCTTCTATGAAAATTAATATCGCTACGTTTAGCGATTTTACTTTCGAGGTATAAGAAGAGAGAAGGATGACTACGACGAACAGCCTAACCAACCCTTATGTGAAAGAAAAAGTTAGTTGGTATTTGGGAGTGACGAGGACGTCACATATCGGTATCAGAGCGGGTTAGTCTGATGTTTATCGGTGTCATTAGGTTGGAAATAGTTACATCCCCGAATGTACTGTACTTGTCTGAATACATTTGCGTAGTATAACTGTTTAAAGTTATACTAAACCATGTTATTTGGTGATGAAATGGACAGAATGTGTACTCGAAGAAGGGGTACTAATAGAGGACAAGGACGAGGACGGGGTCAAGTGGAACCACCCCCAACACAGACTTCTCCTTCATCTCCACTGGGTAGCTCGAACACCCGACTCTCGAGGATAGAGCGGAGTGTTGAATCGATGGCCACTTTATTTACACAGTTCATGACTAACTTCCTGAATGTGGCCACTAGTGTACCAACAGCTACACCTACTGTTCCTCCCACTCTTACAGTACAGCCTCCGGTAGCATGGCCAGAGTTGCCCCTACCAGTCCAAGCTCCTGAAAGGCAGGATTCTAGGGCTTATTGTAGTGTCGTTTTGATTAAAGAATTTAAGAAGTTAGATCCGCCTAAGTTTAAAGGGGATAGAGATCTGTTGATCGCTGAGAATTGGGTGAAGGGGGTCACCAAATTGTTTATGTATATGAGCTGTTCTGAGAGAGAGAAGGTGGGTTTGGCGACATATTTGCTTTTGGATGAGGCAAAATATTGGTGGCAGTCCACAAAGACCATATTGGAGGCTAGACATCCAAAGGTAATGTGGGATATATTTTTGGAAGCGTTCAATAGATAGTACATCCCACACACTGCTCAGACGAAATTGAAGGTTGAGTTTTTGAACTTGACTCAGGGGACGATGTTTGTTGACCAATACGAGTCAAAGTTCCTGACTTTAAGCAGGTTTGATTCTAAGGTGCTAAGGAGTGAGGAGCACAAGATTTATTGGTTTATGGAGGGATTGAGACCTCCCATTAGGTCTAAGCTATATCCTTTAGATATCACCACTTATGACGAGGCAGTCCGTAAGGCTCAGCTGTGTGAGCAGGACTATGAATTTCACCAAGCTAATTTTCGAGTCAAGGTTAAGGGTAAAGAATAGATGAAGTGAAAGTCAGAGGAGAGAGCCTCTAGTGATAGATATCCATATAGGAGAAGTAAACGGTATGAAGGGGCTTCAATAGGTAAGAAAATAAATTATAAGAGAATGATCTTTATTTTAAACTAATGATTAGATGCAAATGTATTGAATTTTGGAGTTCTATGATGGTTATGGTATAGGGACTCCTAGATCTACGGGGATCAAGATTAATGATGAGAGATCCCGATACTCAACTGGTAGTATCGCTAGCTCGTCGAAGAGTATAATGCAGAGATGCGAGCATTGCAGGAAATTTCATAGGTCACAGTCATGCCGCATGGCGACTGGGGCTTGTTTTAGGTGTGGTTAGAAGGGACATCAGATTAAGGATTATCTCAAGATTTCTCATAGGGTGTTCGAAGAATCAGATAAGACCACCTAGCCTCATTGTAAGGCCACAGCCGCAGAGAAGGGAAAGAAACCCGTGACTTAGGGTCAAATATTTGCTATCGATAAGGAGTCTGCCGATGCTTCGTCAGATGTGATTAAGGGTAAGATTTATTTGTTTGATATAAGTGTTATCGCACTATTTGATCCAGGCTCTACGTACTCATTTGTTTTTCCAATGATTGCTATGAAATTGCCTGTTGAATCTGAACCCTTAGGACACTTATTATAAATAAATACTTCTTTTAAGGAATCTCAAATGACAGACATAGTATATCGTAGTTGTAAGCTACGGGTAGGAGAGAGAGAATTGATAGCTGACTTAATCTTACTAAATATATACGGATTTTATGTCATATTAGGAATAGATTGGTTGGCTAAGAATCATGTGATATTAGATTGCTATGCTAAGAATGTGATCTTCTCTTCTCCTGTTAGCCATATTGTAAATTTTGCAAGTGTTTAATTCAAAAGTATAATTTTTATTTGAATTATTTGAAATTGAATTGATAGAAAATATATTTGTTATGTGAAGGATTTATAGCATATGTGGTGGACGTAGAAAAGAAACATCTCGAACTTAGTGAAATTTCGATAGCCAGTGACTTTCCAGAGGTATTTCTGGACAAACTTCCAGGTCTTCCTCCGGATAGGGAAATGGAATTTACTATCGAGTTGGTGCCGGGAACTGAGCTCATTTCGAGATCACCCAATCGGATGGCTTTAGTTGAACTTGAGGAATTGAAGAAGCAACTTTAGGAGCTACTAGACAAGGGGTTTATATGACCAAGCATGTCCCCACGGGGTGCCCTTGTGCTTTTTGTCCGGAAGAAAGATGGCAGCTTAAGGCTTTGCATCGACTATAGGTGGTTGAATAAGGTGACAATCAAGAATAAGTATCTTCTTCCTAGGATGGATGATATTTTTGATCAGCTTTGGGGTGCACAAGTCTTCTCCAAGATAGACTTGAGATCGGGATATCACCAATTGAATATACGGAGTGAAGACGTCCTTAAGACGACGTTTAGAATAGGTACTACCATTATGAATTTTTGGTGATGCCGTTTGGTCTAACCAATGCACCCGAAGCATTTATGAATTTGATGAACGATGTGTTCAAACCCTAGTTGGACCAGTTTGTCCTTATTTTTATCGATGACATATTGGTATATTCAAGATCTCGGGAAGAGCATGAGCAACATTTGCGAATAGTTCTGCAAACTCTCAGAGATAGAGGATTATATGCCGAACTAAGTAAGTATGATTTTTGGCTAGATCAAATCTCCTTTTTGGGACATATAATTAGTAAAGATGGAGTTTCGGTCGATCCATCAAAGATTGAAGCTATTGTACAGTGGGAGAGGCCGAAAACAGTGATCGAGATTAGGAGCTTCTTGGGTCTAGTCGGCTATTACCAAAGGTTTGTGGAGGGTTTTTCAAGGTTAGCTTCTCCCTTGATGCGCTTAACACGCAAAAAGGTGAAGTATAAATGGAATGACGCTTGCGAGTGTAGTTTTCAAGAGTTGAAGCACAGGCTGAATACTGCACCTATCCTCACCATCCCGAATGGTTCTGGAGGATTTTTCGTATACAGTGATGCCTCAGGACAAGGTCTAGGTTGTGTGCTAATGCAGCATGGTAAGGTAGTTGCTTATGGTTCTCGCCAATTAAAGGACCATAAGAAGATCTACCCAACTCATGATTTGGAGTTAGCTGCAGTGGTATTTGCTCTAAAGATTTGGAGACATTACTTGTATGGTGAGAAGTTTCAAGTTTTTACGGATCGTAAAAGCTTGAAGTACTTATTCTCTCAAAGAGAATTGAATATGAGACAGAGGAGATGACTCGAGCTACTGAAGGATTTCGATTATGAGATCTTGTACCACCTGGGAAAGGTCAATGTGGTGGCGGATGCTCTGAGCCGAAAGCATATGGGAATGGTATCATATATGATGGTTCGAGAGCATGAGTTACTTGAGCAGTTTGCATGCCTTAGTTTAAATGTATACCTTTTGAGCAATTTGGAATGACAGCTAGCTTACTGATTGAGCCGGAGTTGATGGATAGAATTTGACTTGCTTAGAAGGAGGATTCTAAGTGTATTGAGGCTGTGGATCAGATTTCATCAGGTATGCCATTAGAATTTGATATTAGTAGTGATGGAATTTTGAGATTTAAGAGTCGTATATGTGTTCCTCATGATAAGGAGTTTGATAAGGAGTTGAAGAAGTTGATTTTGACTAAAGCACATTCCACTCAGTATACTTTGCACCCAAAAATACTAAGATGTATCACAATCTACGCAAAGCCGGTTTGTTACAGCCTCTACCTATACCTATGTGGAAGTGGGAACACATTACGATGGATTTTGTTATGGGATTACCCCAGACCAGGAGGAATCATGATAGTATTTGGGTAATTGTGGATTGAGTAACAAAATCCGCTCACTTCCTACCTATAAAGGCTACAGATACACTTAGTGTTTTGACAGAGTTATATGTATAGGAGATTGTTCGATTACATGGGGTTCTAGTGAATATTACCTCTGACAGAGATTGTAGGTTCATTTCTCATTTTTGGGAACACTTTCAAGTAGCCATGGGATTTCGGTTGAATTTTAGCACGGCTTTCCATCCGTAAACTGATGGACAGTCCGAGCGTACCATTCAGACGCTCAAAGATATGTTAAGGGCCTGTGCTTTGGATTTTAAAGGCTCTTGGGACGATCATCTGCCATTAGCCGAATTTGCTTACAACAATTGTTATCACTCAAGTATTGGGATGGCACCATATGAAGCTTTATATGGTAGAAGGTGTCGATCCTCGGTTGGGTAGGAAGAAGTGGGCGAACGCAAGTTGTTAGCTCCAGATTTAATCGAGCAAGCCTCTGAGGATGTTAAGCTGATTTGTCAAAGACTTAAGACAGCTCAGAGTCGACAAAAGAGTTATGCAGATGCTCGACGGAGGCCACTTGAGTTTTTGGTTGGGGACTCGGTGTTTTTGAATGTTTCTCATTCCAAAAGAATTATGAGGTTTGGTAGAAGGGGTAAACTTAGTCCTCGCTACATCGGGCCATTTGAAGTCTTAGACCGAGTGGGAGATGTTGCATATAAGTTGGCATTACCTCCGGAGCTATTGGGAGTACATAATGTTTTTCACGTGTTTATGCTTCGGAAGTATCGTCCGAAATCATCTCATGTCATAGAATATGAGCCCTTGGAGATTCGGGAGGACATGAGTTATGTGGAGAAGCCTGTTTGAATTTTTGACAAAAAAAAGAAAGTGTTAGGTCTAAGATAATTCCATTAGTCAAAGTTCTCTGGCAATACCATACTAGAGAAGAAGCCATATGGGAGCTAAAGAGCTTGATGAAAGAAAGATATCCTGAACTATTTGAATGATAACTCGATTTAAATTTGGAGGACCAAATTCTTTAAGGTAGGGAGAATGTGAAATCCCCAAATTTCTGTAATTTCCCATATTTTTATAGTTTTCCAACTTGGAATGATTAAATAAATATGAAAATGTTGATATATGAATGATATATGGGACATGGATGGAATTATAGCAAATGAATGGTCGAATGGTCAAATGGTCAAGGCTCAAAAGTAAATGGCTAAGATGTAAATGGGATGAAGATGCATTAAATGAGAATTAATGAGATGTTGATGAGTCATCTTCATCTCCAACAAGGGCCGACAACCATTTTGTTGTTCTTCCCAAATTCTCCAAGTTTCTTCCATACTCACCTTTTAGAACAACCATATCCTGTTATCGAATCGTTAATCTTACTTAACGAAAATTACTCCTCATCACTAGCTCTAGCTATACCTTTAATATGAAAGGCAGAATCAAAGGATCTGAGGAGATCTGATTTCTGTCATTTTGGTGACTAACAAATGTAAAAGAAGAAATTGATTCATTTAATTCTATCTATGGTTTGGAGTTGTGTAAAGTTGGTATAACATATTTGTAAAGGTTTCTTAAAGATTTGAATCCTGATGGTATTTGCAGCTTTGAAGAAGTGAAAGGAAAAGCGTTGGTACAACCAAGTTATTGGGCTATTGGAGTAATTGAGGTAAGGAATATGTGTAACGGACGTAGGGTGGCTATGTCTATTTTAATTGCATGATTTGGTGTGAAATAAAGGCTGTTTTAAGTGCAGGAAGTTTTGAAATCTCGGTTTTCTCCTAGTTACGAATTGGTTAGGGGCAGCCGACTACCTTAAGTAGTAGCTTGATGGTGTATGTGATCCTTTGACTTGAGATCATCAGAGATCCCAACATAGAGAATTGCATACTTTAATGCTGCTAGATGTCATTCGTTACAGGATGGACATAAAGCTAGTAATTGGGTATGCCTTGATCTATGTAGAGGGATGTTGAGTGATCAAGATAGAATTTATCCCTCTTATATAACAAGAGTGATGTCTTGGGCCCTTTGATAGAGTGAGACTAAGAAATGCATGGCCGTGCTCGAATAATTCAATATGAGATATTGATTTTATTTGTTTAATTAGTCTACTCAGGAATCAAGAAACGCTGATTAAACTATACAAGTGTGACACATTCCATGACTTGTGTCTAATCAAGACATCAAAGGATAAAGGGATTAGACTACACAGTAACATCTATCACGAGTAAGGTTATGTCGAGTCATTGACATTCTCGTTACATGGGTAGCAATGATGTGTTGCTAGATACCGCTCATTGCCTGTGACAATTTTGTCATTGCCATTGTTTTGAGAACCTATTGGGTCGCACACTTAGAACGGATCAATGAGGAGCTTAATTAATCCTATTCTAAATTGGATTAAGGATATAACTAATCCTATTCTGAATTGGATTAGGGATATAACTAATCCTATTCTAAGTAGGATTAGAGTTCTGTTTGGCAGTAAATTTTAGGGTAAAATTTACTGCCTATAAAAGGATGTTTTCTGAAACATAGCCACACAACAATTAGAAAACAGAAAAGTATTCTTTTAATCGAAGCTAGCAGTTCGGTTAAAAGAATCAAAACGCTCCTTAAGGCATCTGATCGTGAGACGTTCAAGGATCGTGAGACGTTCAAGGATCGTGAGATCCGTTCGTGTGGATACCATAGAGGCGGGAACGAAAAGTTGCTGCTTGGGATTCGACCAAAGACAGAAAAGCAGAGAAAACGTTAGGTAAAATCTCGAAACCCTAATCAGGCAACCCTCCGAATCGATCCTGGTGGAGGCCGAATGATTTAAATTCCGCTGCATGTTTATTTCGGTTTCCTTCACTGGTATCCGAGCCAGATTCGGAGTCCCTGATTTGTTTTGATAAAAGCATGATCTCTGGTTACTTTCTGTTTATGATTACATGCAATCGTTTTAATGAGATTAATATGGATTAGAATGTATATGATATATTCAGAGGCTACAAATCGAATTGTTGAAATTATATATATGATATATATCAATTTCGATTCAACTTATATGTGAGATATAATCTGTGATGCGAATTATTAATGGCGTTTCTGTTCTGCATAAACGTTATGGATAATCTGTGATGCGAATTATTAATGGCGGTTTCTGTTCTGCATAAACGTTATGGAAGAAACAGAATAATGTCGAAAGTGTATAAAGATTGAAACACTTTTAGATAAGAGTTCTAATGAGACTAAAATTATAGTCAGTATGAGATACTGGCTGGAACATCCTGATAAGATTAGGACACTTCCGGATAAGGGGCGTTGGCAATGTCAATACTGTTGACCTTTTTTTTTTCGGGGGTAAGGAACAGATAAAGCGAAAGTCAGAGGAGAGAGCCTCTAGTGATAAATATCCATATAGGAGAAGTAAACAGTATGAAGGGGCTTCAATAGGTAAGAAAATAAATTATAAGAGAATGATCTTTATTTTAAACTAATGATTAGATGGAAATGTACTGAATTTTGGAGTTCTATGATGGTTATGGTATAGGGACTCCTAGATCTACCGGGATCAAGATTAATGATGAGAGATCCCGATACTCAACTTGTAGTACCGCTAGCTCGCCGAAGAGTATAATGCAGAGATGTGAGCATTGCAGGAAATTTCATAGGTCACAGACATGCCGCATGGCGACTGGGGCTTGTTTTAGGTGTGGTTAGAAGGGACATCAGATTAAGGATTATCCCAAGATTTCTCAGAGGGTGTTCGAAGAATCAGATAAGACCACCTAGCCTCAGTGTAAGGCCACAGCCGCAGAGAAAGGAAAGAAACCCGTGGCTCAGGGTCGAGTATTTGCTATCGATGAGGAGTCTGCCGATACTTTGTCAGATGTGATTAAGGGTAAGATTTATTTGTTTGATATAAGTGTTATCGCATTATTTGATCCAGGCTCTACGTACTCATTTGTTTCTCCAATGATTGCTATGAAATTGCCTGTTGAATCTGAACCCTTAGGACACTTTTTACAAATAAATACTTCTTTTAAGGAATCTCAAATGACAGACATAGTGTATCGTAGTTGTAAGCTACGGGTAGGAGAGAGAGAATCGATAGCTGACTTAATCTTACTAAATATGTACGGATTTTATGTCATATTAGGAATGGATTGGTTGGCTAAGAATCATGTGATATTAGATTGCTATGCTAAGAATGTGATCTTCTCTTCTCCCATTAGCCATATTGTAAATTTTGCAAGTGTTTAATGCAAAAGTATAATTGTTATTTGAATTATTTAAAATTGAATTGATAGAAAATATATTTGTTATGTGAAGGATTTATAGCATCTGTGGTGGACATAGAAAAGAAACGTCCCGAACTTAGTGAAATTTCGATAGTCAGTGAGTTTCCAGAGGTATTTCTAGACAAACTTCCAGGTCTTCCTCCGGATAGGGAAATGGAATTTACTATCGATTTGGTACAGGGAACTGAGCTCATTTCGAGATCACCTTATCGGATGGCTTTAGTTGAACTTGAGGAATTGAAGAAGCAACTTTAGGAGCTACTAGATAAGGGGTTTATATGACCAAGCGTGTCCCCATGGGGTGCTCCTGTGCTTTTTGTCCGGAAGAAAGATGGCAGCTTAAGGCTTTGCATCGACTATAGGTGGTTGAATAAGGTGACAATCAAGAATAAGTATCTTTTTCCTAAGATAAATGATCTTTTTGATCAGCTTTGGGGTGCACAAGTCTTCTCCAAGATAGACTTGAGATTGGGATATCACCAATTGAAGATACGGAGTGAAGATGTCCTTAAGACGACGTTTAGAACACGGTACGACCATTATGAATTTTTGGTGATGCCGTTTGGTCTAACCAATGCACCTACAGCATTTATGAATTTGATGAACGATGTGTTCAAACCCTACTTGGACCAGTTTGTCATTGTTTTTATCGATGACATATTGGTATATTCAAGATCTCGGGAAGAGCATGAGCAACATTTGCGGATAGTTCTGCAAACTCTCAGAGATAGAGGATTATATGCCAAACTTAGTAAGTGTGATTTCTGACTAGATCAAATCTCCTTTTTGGGACATATAATTAGTAAATATGGAGTTTCGGTCGATCCATCAAAGATTGAAGCTGTTGTACAGTGGGAGAGGCTGAAAACAGTGACTGAAATTAAGAGCTTCTTGGGTCTAGCCGGCTATTACCAAAGGTTTGTGGTGGGTTTTTCAAGGTTAGCTGCTCCCTTGATGCGCTTAACATGCAAAAAGGTGAAGTATAAATGGAATGACGCTTGCGAGTGTAGTTTTCAAGAGTTGAAGCACAGGCTGATGACTGCACCTATCCTCACCATCCCGAATGGTTCTAGAGGATTTTTGTATATAATGATGCATGAGGACAAGGTCTAGGTTGTGTGCTAATGCAGCATGGTAAGGTAGTTGCATATGGTTCTCGCCAATTAAAGGACCATGAGAAGAACTACCCAACTCATGATTTGGAGTTAGCTGCAGTGGTATTTGCTCTAAAGATTTGGAGACATTACTTGTATGGTGAGAAGTTTCAAGTTTTTACGGATCATAAAAGCTTGAAGTACTTGTTCTCTCAAAGAGAATTGAATATGAGACAGAGGAGATGGCTCCAGCTATTGAAGGATTTTGATTGTGAGATCTTGTACCACCCGGGAAAGGCCAATGTGATGGCGGATGCTCTGAGCCGAAAGCATATGGGAATGGTATCATATATGATGGTTCGAGAGCATGAGTTACTTGAGCAGTTTGCAAGCCTTAGTTTAAATGTATACCTTCTGAGCAATTTGGGATGACAGCTAGCTTACTGATTGAGCCGGAGTTGATGGATAGAATTTGACTTGCTTAGAAGGAGGATACTAAGTGTATTGAGGCTGTGGATCAGATTTCATCAGGTATGCCATTAGAATTTGATATTAGTAGTGATGGAATTTTGAGATTTAAGAGTCTTATATGTGTTCCTCATGATAAGGAGTTGAAGAAGTTGATTTTGACTAAAGCACATTCCACTAAGTATACTTTGCACCCAGAAATACTAAGATGTATCACAATCTACGCAAAGTGTATTGCTGGTCTGGCATGAAAAAAGACGTAGCAGAATTTGTGGTGAAGTGTCTCACGTGCCAGCAGGTTAAGGTAGAGCACCATAGACCAGCCGATTTGTTACAGCCTCTACCTATACCTATGTTGAAGTAGGAACACATTACGATGGATTTTGTTATGGGATTACCCCAGACCAGGAGGAATCATGATAGTATTTGGGTAATTGTGGATTGAATAACAAAATCCGCTCACTTCCTACCTATGAAGGCTACAGTACACTTAGGGTTTTGGCAGAGTTATATGTAAAGGAGATTGTTCGTTTACGTGGGGTTCTAGTGAGTATTACCTCTGACAGAGATTGTAGGTTCATTTCTCATTTTTGGGAACACTTTCAAGTAGCCATGGGATCTCGGTTGAATTTTAGCACGGCTTTCTATCCGTAAACTGATGGACAGTCCGAGCGCACCATTCAGACGCTCGAAGATATGGTAAGGGCCTGTGCTTTAGATTTTAAAGGCTCTTGGGATGATCATCTGCCATTAGCCGAATTTGCTTACAACAATTGTTATCACTCAAGTATTGGGATGGCACCATATGAAGCTTTATATGGTAGAAGGTGTCGATCCTTGGTTGGGTAGGAAGAAGTGGGCGAACGCAAGTTGTTAGCTCCAGATTTAGTCGAGCAAGCCTCTGAGGATGTTAAGCTGATTTGTCAAAGACTTAAGACAGCTCAGAGTTGACAAAAGAGTTATGCAGATGCTCGACGGAGGCCACTTGGGTTTTTGGTTGGGGACTCAGTGTTTTTGAAAGTTTCTCCTTCCAAAAGAATTATGAGGTTTGGTAGAAGGGGTAAACTTAGTCCTCACTACATCGGGCTATTTGAAGTCTTAGACCGAGTGGGAGATGTTGCATATAGGTTGGCATTACCTCCGGAGCTATCGGGAGTACATAATGTTTTTCACGTGTTTATGCTTCGGAAGTATCATCCGGAACCATCTCATGTCATAGAATATGGGCCCTTGGAGATTCAGGAGGACATGAGTTATGTGGAAAAGCTAGTTCGAATTTTTGACAGAAAAAAGAAAGTGTTAGGTCTAAGATAATTCCATTAGTCAAAGTTCTCTGGCAATAACATACTAGAGAAGAAGCCATATGGGAGCTAGAGAGCTTGATGAAAGAAAGATATCCTGAACTATTTGAATGATAACTCGATTTAAATTTGGAGGACCAAATTCTTTAAGGTAGGGAGAATGTGAAATCCCCAAATTTCTGTAATTTCCCATATTTGTATAGTTTTCCAACATGGAATGATTAAATAAATATGAAAATGTTGATATATGAATGATATATGGGACATGGATGGAATTATAGCAAATGAATGGTCGAATGGTCAAATGGTCAAGGGTCAAAAATCAATGGCTGAGATGTAAATGGGATGAAGATGCATTAAATGAGAATTAATGAGATGTTGATGAGTCATCTTCATCTCCAACAAGGGCCGACAACCATTTTGTTGTTCTTCCCAAATTCTCCAAGTTTCTTCCATACTTATCTTGTAGAACAACCATATCTTGTTATCGAATCGTTAATCTTACTTAACGAAATTTACTCCTCATCACTAGCTCTAGCTATACCTTTAATATGAAAGGCTGAATCAAAGGATCTGAGGAGATCTGATTTCTGTCATTTTGGTGTCTAACAAAGGTAAAAGAAGAAATTGATTTATTTAATTCTATCTATGGTTTGGAGTTGTGTAAAGTTGGTATAGCATATTTGTAAAGGTTTCTTAAAGATTTGAATCCTTATGGTATTTGCAGCTTTGAAGAAGAAAAAGGAAAAGCGTTGGTGCAACCAAGTTATTGGGCTATTGGAGTAATTGAGGTAAGGAATATGTGTAACGGACGTAGTGTGACTATATCTGTTTTAATTGCATGATTTGGTGTGAAATAAAGGTTGTTTTAAGTGCAAGAAGTTTTGAAATCTCGGTTTACTCCTAGTTACGAATTGGCTAGGGGCAGCCGACTTCCATAAGTAATAGCTGACTGCCTAGAGACAACCGAGGCGTAACTTTTTCGAAAAACCAACTCAAGGCAGTCGACTGCCCTATATAACAGCCGACTGCCATTTTCCAGAAAGCATTTTGTTTCAAAACCAATCGACTGCTATATGACCAGTCGACTGCCCTGTTTCCAAAAAGTATTCTGTTTGCAAAACCAGTCGACTGCCTTGTTTTCAGAAGCATTCTGTTCGCGAAACCAGTCGACTGCATTTTCTCGGGAAGCATTCTGTTTCGAAACCAGTCGACTGCCCTATATGACCAATCAACTGCTCTATGTGTTTACCGATTTTGAAATATCTGGATTTTTAAGGGAATGAATCGATATATGTGATAGCAGCCGACTGCCCTTAAAAACCACTCGACTGCCTTATTTGAAAATAAGGTTTTTGAAAGCCTAATTTATATGGGTATATTTATATTATAAAAAAAAGGTATATGATAAATGTTTTGGAGATTGAGGACTCCTTTGATGATCATGCATATTATGTGCTTATTTGTACTTGGATGAAGGACTCTAGTCAAGTCCTCAGTACCATAGATGTCGCATGACTAGTGTACATTGTGGATTATCGACGATGGCCATTAGTCTCTTATGTATTTGGCTTAGGGGAGGATCCCTGGCCCATACGTGGGTATGCCACTTATTTGACATACCACATGGGATTTATTTGGTGCATGATCCGAATGGATACTAATCATCTCCCACTTAATTGAAGTTACTTGTATATGAAATATTAAATGCTTTGAGATATATGCAAGCATTTAACTTATTTGAATATATGCAAGTGATTTTATGTGTATATGATATTTGAAGAAAGTATACGATATTTGACAAAAGTACATGTTTTATAAGAATCCTACATGACATGATAAAGCCAACTAGGAAACTTGCATATAGTGATATAGTACGCTTTTTTATACATATTTCTTACTGAGCATAAACTCACTCCTTTACAACATTTTTCAGATTATTTGTAGTGATTTCCGCTCCAGACAGAGGAGCTTACTTTTGGTTTTATAGTATTCCTTTGAGGCATGCTTCCATCTTCCTTGAAGGTATCTATTCATGTTACAATGTATTTTAGAATACAGTACAGTACAATAATGTATAATAAACTAAGTTGGGGATGTATATGATGAGAAATTAGTATATATTTCTATAAGAGTTTTAAGTATATGGGTAAAGACGATCCTATATGTGCATAAAGAATATCTTTTATGAAAATTAATATAGCTACGTTCAACGATTTTACTTTTGAGGTATAAGAAGAGAGAAGGATGACTATGACGAACAGCCTAACCAACCCTTATGTGAAAGAAAAAGTTAGTTGGTATTTGGGAGTGATGAGGATGTCACAAACGTAATATATTATTTTGTGCTATCATGATTGATAATCATATTATGATTGGCATGTATATTTGCGTGAGTTTAGCTGCTGATCTTCAAGGTCACAATTTTTCTTTACAATTTATTTTTGTCGCTCTCAGAGCTTTGAAATTTTTAAGAACATTTAACTTTCCATTCTTTGTTACTTAACCAAAAAAACATGTTTAAACTGAATTTTTATTTCTTTTTCTTTGCCCTGCTCTTAGGATTTGGATAAATTGTCAAATAGTGCTTCTTACTCAAACATCTCAACTTCTGTGAAGAATAATGCTTAATATATTTTAGTTAGTGTTGAGTTAGAAAAACAAGTCCGAATTGATGCTCAAGACCTAAATTGATGCCCAAGATGCGCAGCAAAGCGCAGGCATACATTCTACTTAGTGTTAAATTTAATTGAAATTGTATTACTCGTTATCCACCTAGAAATAATCCTTTCCCTCAAACCTGCCCCAACCATCTCTTTATACAGATGGCTGATGTTGGGATCAGAATCGACCTTCTTTGGTCCCATTTTGCCAAAGATTATTACACCATATGTATGTATATGTGATATGTCTATATATATATATATATATATATATATATATATATATATATATATATATAATTGCCAAAATTTCCCAACAACTCATTTTCGATTTTTTTAAAAAAAATATAGATAATTTAATATTATATATTAATAAAAGCCATGCACTTGGGCATCTACAATAAAGAAAAATAGACTGACATTTCTCCTAAATCCTTAGCAAATTAATACTACTACTACTACTATTATTTATACCAGATATCTGATTCTTTGGCCAAATTTTCTTTAATTTCTCCAACATTTCCAGAATGACCCAGAAATTCTAATCTGTTCTTCAGATTTCTTTCTTTTTAAGCACAACAACAACACTAACATTCTTGGTTGCTTCTTTTCCCTGTTTGTAATCCTCGGCTAGAATCTGTTTTGCCTTGTTAAACAGCTTGTCCATAACCTCTTCCCCAAACTGGTATGACAAAATGGGCTCTAAAAAGCATCTGTAGCCTTTAATTCTAAATTCAGGGCTCGGCCATGCATTTTGACCTCCAATCTCCACTGCAATTGTGTCAATAAACTCCGTTGTCAAAGAGCCTTCCTTGTCTACCAAATACTGAACTTCTTCTTGGGAGGGATTGTAGTAAGGTAAATTGAAGGAGTCTAATTTCTCTTCATCAATCAGTCCCTGTACAAATGAATCATCAATGAGAAACCTGCTGCTTAATTAAGCAAATAATCCAAATGTATGGGCTTGTTTAATTGATAAACTTTTCACCATTTTTTTGGTTATCAGGTGGAAGCTAATTGGTAATTTTAGACACGACACGATGACATGATACGAAAACAATATCAATGAAAAACATAAAGGTGATACAGGTTAAAAGTTGATAAAAATTGTATATAAATATGACAAGTTAAAAAATAAGCTTAATATTTAATATGTTGATAACATAGTATTATACGATGTGAACATGAATTTTATACGTGAATTAAAAGCTAAGTTACTTGGATTCAAGAAATAGGCTTAAATGGGTATTAAAGAAACACTATAAGGTGGAAGTCGAAAAAAGAAGTTGAAAAATTGGGATTTTACCTCTGAAACCAGGTAGGATAAGGCCTCGGCTAGAAGATCCCATGTGTAGCAGCTATCTTTGTTGGTGGGATCTGCATGTTGGCGACCATTAAATATCAAGACCATGCGGCCATTAGGCGCCAGCTCATGAGATCGAAATTTCAAGAGTGAAAAGAAGTCCTCTTCAAACTGGGAAAGATAAGCCTTTCTTACTGCCAAAGGACTGGTCTTAGAGATGTAAATCTTCCCCTTGTTTATTGGTAACCCTCCCTCGCTTGTGATTTTCGGTGCCTTCAAATTCGTTTCAAGTAATTAATCGAAAAAAAAAAACATCTACCAAACGGAGCCTTGATTACGAGTTCGTAATGACTTGTATCAGGGAAAAGAAGTGGCACCTTAGAGAGCCAATGTACGCTGAAACAGGAATGCACAAGGTGTATGGAGTTTCGAGGGAAAAGCCGGCCATGAAAGGAACCAGGAGCGCCCATAGCAAACCATGAAACGTTCTTGTGTCTTTCTTGAACAACAGATAATCCTTTGAACAGTGTGTTGAAATCATTCGCGGCTAAATCATTCAAGTAAAACTGGATTTCTGGCACTTGGCATTTCAATTCACTGCATTTTTTGGCTATGCAATCTATCACTGTTGACATGAATTCAAGAGGTTGGGAACCTAAAGCACACCCCAAGTCAGCTATATTAAGAACTTGATGTTGGGTTGAAGAATTTCCGGTGAAGAGAGATTGAGCTGCCCTGTGAAGTATTGGCTGGGTTATGGCTGCCACCTTTAGCTGCAATTGAACATTAATTTGTAGTAAAATTAGAACAAGTAATTATATTAAAAAAAATAAAAGAAAAAAGTAAGGACAATTAAGATCACGATTGGAGACCGTTAATCCTGAAGTCTTAACATAGCTATTTTCTCCTTCTCCTTTGTTCATGAATAGTATTTCCTTGACCTCCATTGACAATTTTTTTCTCTCTATTTTGCAAATCCAAAACGACTGCATATATTCTTCCATTGTATTGACTTATGTACTTGTATAATGATCTCAGTCGATTTCTGGCCATGTGATCTTCAACTAAAGTATTAAACTATACGTCGAAATCCTTTCTAATTTCAGCTTGCTTGAAACTTATCTCTCAGCCAAATCGTCACTAAAATTGCACAATATTTCCTCTCCAATATAATATGAGATCGTGTACTTCTTCAATTGCCTGATATTCTTGTTATTGCCATGTCTCCCGTGGTCCCAATCCCTACAGTCTCCGACCTCAGTGCACAAAAATGACCAAAATTCTTTAATTACTACAAAGGAAAAGTGACTTAAAATTGCAATTGAAAGTAAATTCGAGTAGCCTTTGGCCCTGGCCTTAATTTTCGTTCAGCATTCAGCTGAAATTGATGAGGTCATCCTTGTAGAAGTGGAACATGCACAAACTTGTACAAACAAAACAAGTTCAATCCGTTAGCCATATATACAGAATCACATGCACTACTCAGTCAAAAAATGAGACAGTTTTCCATCTCTAGCTAGCTAGGAGTGAAAATATCACTCACAAAGATGAAAGTGGTTCGTCATTTTTGCAAGATTAACGTGAACAATATCAACCAAGCTCTGATTAATCTCTCAACATAACTTCTGTTTGTGAAAGTGGTCTCTCTGTGTGTGTGTGTGTGTGTCAGTGTGTACATAAATGGATTATGTATAGAAAGAGGAGTGTAATATTGGTTTCAGAAGTCCCGATTAAATTGGACTAAATTTGGGGATCTTAACTATTAACTCCGAGATTTTTTATTTGACTGCTCAAGAACTTCTCCAAAAGTTTAATTGGCGTTAAAGTCGAGCACCAGCTAGCTCATGATTGGGCCAAATATATGAAGTTTTTCTAAAATCAAACAGAGCCTAATTTTTTATCTCATTTTCCAGTACCATAAAAAAGTCCAAATTTGTTTCGGAATGGGCTTTAGCTCAATAGCCTAATAGAAATAGAATTATAGACCTGGGTTCTACTTTGTTCCCCCCTCCCTGACCCTTTGCACAGTGGATGGTCTAGGAAGAGGAGAATATCTATCATCTTTTTACCTAACAAATAGCTTTACTTATTATCCCCAAATTACATATTAATTAAAAATAATTAATTAAAACTAGTTAATTCAAAATTTTACACAGTAGCATAAGCGGAAGCTTTTTTACATTTTAAGTGGGCTGTGATCACCTTAGAATTAGGCTTAGTTTTGGTCTATTCTATCACAGCATAAGTAATATCTGATAATCTCATTCAATTTATTATTAGAAAATAGATAATTATATATAAAAGAAAAAGCCTCGTGGCAATTGGGCATCAACAGTCAAGAAAAACTTTCCAAACTAGTAATTCCAAGTACTTGCATGTCACAGCTTTGCCTAATCTTAAAGAGTTAGACAAATTCAGCTGGCATTTCCCCTTTATTCCTTGCAAAATTAAACAATACTACTACACTTATTTTCCAGGCCAAATTCCTTTCCCCAAAATCTCCTGAATGACCCTAAAAATGAGTTCAGTGTTGTTTCTTTTTCAGCACAGCAACAATGCTGATGTGCTTGGTTGCCTCTTTTCCCTGCGCTTCCAATCCTCGGCCAGAATCTCAGTGACCTTATCATACAGCTTGTTCATCAACTCTTCCCCGAACTGGTGTGAAACAATGAACTCTGAGAAGCATCTGTAGCCTTTAACTCGCAATTCTGGGGTCGGCCATACACTTTTTCCTCCAATCTCCAGCGCAATTCTGTCAATAAACTCAGTTGTCAACGAATCTTCCTTGCTTAACAAATCCTCAACTTCTTCTTGGGAGGGATTATAGTAAGGTGCATTCAAAGAGTTTAATTTCTCTTCGTCAATCAGTCCCTGCATGCATCGACCAACAATGGCAAACAATTAATTACTTAATATATATAATCAAAACTTTTTCACATCTGCCATTATTGACTCCATTTTAACAAAATATTCTTTAATGAAAAAATTAATATTAACTCATAATTTACAGATAAATTTGATCTTAATCCTAAAAAATTTAAAAAAAAAAAAGTGATGAAAAGTTTTGGCAATTCACCTGCGAAACCAGATAGGATGAAGCCTCGGCGAGAATGTCCCAGAAGTAGCAGTTATCTTTGTTTGCAGCATCTGCAGTTTGCCGTCCATTGAATATCAAGACCATGCGGCCATTATGTGCTAACTCTTGAGACCGGAATTTCAAGAGTGCAGAGAAGTCTTGTTGAAACTGGGCAAGATATGCTTCTTTTACTGCAGGAGGACTGGTTTTAGAGATGTAGATCTTCCCCTTGTTTAGTGGAGACAAAATTGTTTCATACCGGTGTAATTGGATCTTTTCTATAAATATATATATATATATATATTATATAGCAAGTTCTTAAATTATTCATGATTTGATCGGAGGAATAGTGTACCTTAGAGAGCGTATGCACACCAAAACTGGAATGCACAAGGTGCATGGAGTTTCGAGGGAAAAGCTGACCATGGAAGGAGCCAGGAGCACCCACAGGAAACAATGAAACATTCCTATGTTTTTCTTGAATAACAGATAGTCCTTTGAACAGTGTGTTAAAATCGTTCCCCGGTAAATCGTTCAAGTAAAACTGGAAATTTCTGGCACTTCGCATTTCAATTCGCTGCATTTTTCCACGACGCTGTCTATCACAGTTGTCATCAATTCAAGAGGCTGGGGACCTGAAGCGCACGTCAAGTCAGCTACGTTAAGAAGTTAAAGTTGGGTTGAAGAATTCTCTGTCGAGAGAGATTGAACTACCTTTTCAGCTATTGGCCTTGTTTTGGCTGCCATTTTTAGCTGCAATTAAAGATAATTTTTTTTGTAGACTATTGATTAAATTCAAGCTTTTCCATAGCCAAAATAAACAAGCAAAATTAATTAATTTATATATATATAGATATATATAGATATATATAAAGAGAGAGAGAGAGAGGATAAGATCATATCCAGACCGTCAATCCCGTAGTCTTAACATAGCTATTTTCTCCTTCTCCTTTGGTCATTAAGAGTATGTCCTTCACCTCCATTGATAGTTTTTTTTCTCTGGTTGCAATCTAAAATGATTTGTAATATTATTCTGCCATAGTTGAATTACTTATATATATTGTTTTGTTTCTCTCCTTGGATATTTTTGTTTAAGGCAAATAATTTATTCGATCTCCAGTCACAATCATGAATCATGAATTATATAAGATTCACCAAAATATTATACCTAATGTCAACTCTTATTCTCTTTTATGGTTTGTTTTTTGAAAAGCAATGTTTATTAAAAGAAATATAAAAACATAGTACAACAACAAGGGATAGCTTACAATGAACCGTATGTGAGAATAAATTTATAAATTCCTTATGTGAAAATTAGAACACCAAATATCTATAAACATTAAAATAAACATACATGTTTGAGTAGATATCATCGCAAGCAGGAGCACAATCACTAGGATTCTGATCAAGCTAGTTTTCCTATTCTTCTTCTCCTTTAGGGTAGCTTTCAATGAGCAAATGCCAATATATTGAGAAGTCAAGAGGATACCTAATCTTATATTTGTAGTTAAATCTATAGTCCCCCCATCAAAGATTATTAAGTTTTAGGCTTATATAACTACCTTACCACACTGACCTAATAAGATGTGCAAAAGCTCATACTTGCTGATCACAATTAACTATTTGGGCTTACTTTAATGTTTTCATACGAAAGACTAAATTATCAGTCTGTTTTATTAAAACTCAAAACTACCAATTAATAGTAGTCTACCAATTGAAAAATTCTAACATTCTCCCACTTGGACAATATTAATTGGGATTTTAAATTTAAGAAAACTTATTTTTCATAAAACAAGACTTCAGGGTAATTTACTTTACTTTTGACGTGGCCACGATTTTGAAAACCATTTAGTCTTTAGAAACAACATCTTAACAATCTTGTTCAACATGACCATCTAATACCGAATCATAGCAGCAATCGCGCCTTTTATTGACACAAAGCTAATCCAAGATTACAAATACTAGGGACCACATCAATAATGAATCTCAGTGTGGTTGTGTAGCAAAAAAAAAAAAATAACACATATATATCAGTGATCAAATGTGTTACTTCCATTGTTGATTTCTCCTTAACTCATTGAGAAATCTGATTTCTCCTTAACTCGCAAAGAAATCTATTTGGCAACCAGATGTGCTGGTACATCCTTTTCTTGTCTTCGAGGTTATTAAGTGGTACCATTTACCGAGACATACCCCTATTGACACAAAGTCAATTTCACAATTTTCTCAAATGTACGTATACAAAACTATTAACATGATAGCACAAGATATATATAAACCAATGATGATCATCAACTGACATTTTGAGTGAAATATCACATAAGTATTCCAAGCATTAAGTGGTCTCAACATAGCATGATATATAACATGAGAGTTCAATCACATGTAACATACTCCCTCTAAACCAATACATCAAAAGACTTCAAAACACCATGTCTTTTTAACATGCAGTACCTTATAGATATTTTCAAATTAAACTATACCTCATAGGTAATTTTACATTTACTAACGATGCATTTAACCAACTAAAGAAACCCAAAACAAAAGTGGTTTCAAACAACAAAAAAACAAATCACAATGCATCTATCATTAAAATGAAAAATATCAAAATTCTTACACAGAGAAGCACATCATCATCAAATTACAATGACTCCCACTAATGCAGTGAAAGACAAACATGCTCCAATAATTTTTAAATGATGAGCAATAAGCATAATAATAAATGGAGTCACAACAAAGTCATGTAATGTCTACTCTCATAGCAAATGTGATAACTAATATTGTTCTTGGATTTTATGATGTCACTTAAATAAATCACTTACAAAATTACTAGCAAATTACAAAATTTTCATACTCATTTGTTTCAACAATATGTCTTTTAAGGATGTGCCAAATAATTTCCTAAGTGCTCCTACGGATCTTAATACATATGATATCTTTAAAACAATAATTTTAGGGTATTTATGAGTTCTCACTACATTCCAAAATATGTGAACTCCCATTAATTTTCACTTCCTTTAAAATAATAGTTTTTGATTCAATAAAATACAATATAGTCAAAACCTTTATACTATTTCTTTCTTATAATTTTAAAAAGTCAATTCATAAAATTATTCAAAATAGAAGAGGAAGATTATTAAAATTCTTATTTTCTCTTAAAAAATCAATTTAGGTAATTTATAGATATAAACAGTATAAACCTTAACAAAATAGGGAAGATTAACAAGGAATTACCAAAATAAACACAAAACAAATACTTTACTTATTTGCATAAAATTTATTCCTTCAAAACTCTCGCACGTGCGATAATTGTAAAATAATATTCTCCCTTCCACGTGTGAGTTCCTTAAAAAAATTTAATTAATGTTCTTAAAAACTCATTGTCAACAAATGACAACAATAAGCTCATAAAACAATCGATAATTGTGCTAAATTTTATAGTTTTAGCTAAAATACTAGAATCAATATCTTGATTGAAAGTTAAACAACCAATATAAATTTTTGTCAAAATATAATTATATTTCAATAACTCTTTGTTTTACACAAACATTCCCAAATGGAAGATATCACATCAGATTTAAAATATATATCCATATGTAGAAGCTATTATAAGGCACAACATACACAATATAAATAGTAAGATGTGATAATTAAAGTGACTAAGTTTATCTCCTTTTGGTAGATAAATTTCCTAGGTCCATATACCTTTATATTTTATAATCATAATTCACAATTATCTCCAAATTAAAAACATATGATTACCCCCATTGGGCAGGTATTCACATGTAATAATTTGAAGGCAATTCTATAACAGCATAAGAAATTTCACAATCATTATAGTTTCATTAATTTTCTTATGCTTATTTATGTTTGTGATCACTCTAAGCGAGATACTAATATCAATGCATATCTATGGATCACTTAACAACTTAGAATGCCTAATATAAAATTTAAGCACATTGGAAAATTTTAAGTCATGTTCCATAATCATTTTATCAATCAACAGAATCTCTAAGCATGCCATATGACCAAGTAAATTGTCTTAACAATTAATAACATTTTCATTATGGCATCACAATCTTTTTAATCATGACTTCAAGAAGTATCAAAATTAATGTTGATAGCCCACATAAACATCGATCTATCAATGCACATACTTTATACTAACACGGGATTTTACAAATTTCATTAACTTCATACCATAAATCTCAACATGATGGCATATGATGAAAATCAATAAAAAACAGCAATCATATGCACGTAACAATGTATTACGGTATTGTAAGATCCGAATTTTATTGTACTATATACCATATTTGTACATGATTAATAGTGGAAAATAAAATTCTTTTAGTGAAATTAAAGAATAATTGAATGTGAATTTCCACTCTTTATTTTAAGTTATGAATTACAATATGGTGTATATGAATGAGGGTTGAGTATTTAAGAGATGCATGGAAAGCATTAGGTTGAAAAGAATGCAAAAGAAATAAAATGAAAACCTTGGTTGAAATGTGAAAGTATTAAATGAAGAAATAAATGAGATAAAACAAAGTCCATGATAGTGGCTAGTATTGGCGTGGAGAGGAAGAAGAGAAGAAGAGAGGAAAGTCAATATAAGAGGCTATAAGTGGACTTCACGCCACTTTGCTCCCTTGACAATTCGGTTTAGGTAATTAATGATAGGAAAAGATGAGACTAAAATGTCAATTATAGTGGCTGGCTGGAAGTGGCGAGAAGAGGAAGGAGAAAAGAAGGGAAAAAGGAAAGAAAATTAGTCAAACTGCAGCAAAAGACTTTCCCTAGTCGTCCCTTTTTGGCTAGAATTGTCTTCACCATTTAATGACAGTAGAAAGACTTCACCACGCCATTACCATATTTTCTTAACCATTTAATGAGCTATAAGACAAGGTAATGATGAAGAAATAGATAAGGAATAAATGGTGAATTCTGATTGGATAAGCAGGATTATATAAGAAGATGGAAGCAAACTTTACTTCTTTAAACAACCTTCTCGCCCATTTTGAGTTTACTGCAAACTCAATTTCGTTCTTCCATTCCTCTCATGCGTGAGCTATGGAACTTCATCCTTTAGTCAGTTAAATCTTTCCTCCATCGTTGAAGAGCTAAGAAACAAGCAAAATAAAGCGAAGTGAGGCAGAAAAGCACTCAGCTCCAGGAAGTGCAACTCAGTTGAGGTGAGCTTCCATATTACTATGGTAATCTTGATAAATTGATGGTATAATTCTATGTTTATAACGTAATGAACATAGATATAGCTTAGTTTTAGTTAAATCTTATTAGAATATATAGGAGAACTAGAACCAGATGTAGTCTGGAAACTAATGGTGAATGAAAAATGAAAATATTGAAAATGACGATATGGTAGGCGAGCTCAATTGGCATGGGCGAGCTAAAAATCTGGAATGTGGAAGTGGGCGAGGTCACCACATACTAGTTTAATTCATTGGCAAGCCCACCTCTGAATAAAAGTGGTGTGGGGCGAGTTGAGCTAATGTGTGGGCGAACTAACACATAAGCCACGACGGCGAACTGAAATGCAAGAGCATGGCGAGTTGAATCTTTGGGCGAGCTCCCATGTTGGGCGAACTCCCACAAATAAGCCATATGAATGGCGAGAATGATTGGGCGAGCTCCCAAGAGTAAATCAATCATAGAAGGGTGAGCTCTGTTGGGCGAATGGCGAGCTGTAGATTAGTCTAAAGCTCGCCAAAGTTTTGGAAATATTCGAAAAGAAATAATAATAATTTTAGGAAATAATTCAAAAAGAAAATATTAATGGAATTAATATTTTACCTTGCAGTCAAGAAGTGAGAATCGATAAGGCGAGCGGGAAGCAAGGCTTCATCAGACGAGGTAAGGGAGATGTGTGTGAAAAGAATGCATGTCCTGTGGAGTTAAATTTATGAAATTACTGAGAAATGGTTTTGGTTTATGACATGCATGTTATTCTGATAAATTGCTTTGTTGTGGGCGAACTAAAAGTCGACCCAATACTGTTTGTTGGGCGAACTGGTACAGGGCGGGCGAACCTTTGTTTTTTTATGATTGGCGAACTGTTAAGGCTGGCGAGCACAAACCTTTTTATAATTTTGGTCAAAGAACTCTTTTATGTTCCTTTGGGCGAGCAACCATGTTTTAAAATAGAAATCCGGGCGAGCCAATATAGGCGAACCCTTTTAAATGTTGTTTTGGGGCGGGCGACCCCTGCTTTCATGAAATGGGCGAGTTGACCATGGAGTGCCGCATTTGGGCGAGTTGACCATAGCAATGCTATGATGGGCGAGTCACTGTGGCGAGCCAGTTTTACTTGTTTTTGAAACCAATGGTTGGCGGGCGAACACAAGTTCACCGCATTGAAAGAGTTGACCATGGGCGAGCCAGAATGGGCTAGCTGACCATGGGCGAACTGATTTATGAGTATTTTCTCAACGAAATAAAATTGAATTAATTTTAATATCTTTGAAAATAGAAAATATGAAACTTTTTGGGGCGAGTTGACTAATGGGCGACCATTTGGGCGAGTTGACAAATGGGCGAGTTGACTATTGGCGAGCTGACCATGGGCGAACTAGCCATGGGCGAGCCAGCTTAAACCGTGCCTTTCTCACACAGAAAATGTTGAGATTGCGGGCTGTTTTACTATTTTATAAACCTTTTGGAAATCAAATCATTTTGTGGAAATGATAACATGAGTGAAATAATTCCTTAAAGGTTTTCATGAGTTATAAAAGTGATCTTTGAGACTTTAGGCCCTGAGTTCATGCTTTATTATTCGTGTAATTGCGTGACCCACCTGGAGCGGTAGCTCGGGCCAATGGACCAACGAGTGCACCTCAGGGCGTCATAGGGCTGATGGACCCGCCAAGTCATCAGCGGTCTCGAGGTCACTGGGCAAGTGGACCCGAGTACCATCTATATATTATGGCCATAGATCTAGCTGAGATAGCCGTGAGGGGCGGTGGCCTACGGGTGCACCCCAAAAGCGGACAACTTATGTTCCTGGGGGAACAGAGCATGATTTAGTTATTGCCTAGTCTCAACTTATTGGTTTTGTGACGTCCCCGTCACTACATCTTACCATTTAATTTATTCCTCTTTCGCTTAACTTGATTAGATTTGCTTGTCAATGTCAATCATACCTTTCTTTCTTAAGCTTAATATCTAACAGCTCAATATGAATAATTTAATTTCAATAAAACAGACTAATGATACATGTATATACGTATCATCCGTTTCCACAGGATCTCATATATCATCTTAACTTAAATCCCCGACATCTCATATACATTAATGTTAGTTGTACTGTACTATAGCTGAATTACAATTTACTTTGCATAATTACATAAGTATACCTTCTATATTACTTGGGAAGCGTCTTTCGAAGGTAAACTTTCAAGATCCACTCGTAGGCTCTTCTATCGAGAGCGAGGGATTACCTCAGATAGTCTGTATGAAAAATGTTCGTAAAAGGGTGAGTTTACGCTCAGTAAGAAAAATATGTAAAAGAGCGTACTATGCCTCTATATGCATTTTTCCTACTTGGCTCTATAATGTCATGTAAAGCATTATAAAGCATGCATCATAAACCTCTTTCATGCATTGTTTGCAACCATGCATATTTATTTCAAATGGTGTAGGCAAACATACTTTCTTGAAATCATCAAACTTCTTTACTTCGAAACATACTTCATCTTCTATCTTTAAAAACATACTTTACATGCTTTTATAACATAGCATGTTTCGTATACTTCTTCAAAACTTATTTTAAGTACTTCTTTGAAATATCATTTACATACATACATACATACTTTCCTTAAAACATCTTATACTTCTTTTGAAACTTCTTGTACAAGTAAACCAAGTACTTTCGATTTCTTTATTCTTTGATATCGCATATACATATAGTTTTTGATACTATAAAAACTATTCATACTTTTGTGGAGTTATGCACTGCATCATCATCATCATCATCATCATCATGTGGCGTACCCCATAGGGCCAGGAATCCTCCCTTAGCCGAACATGAAATATAAACAGATTGGCCAACTGCGGGTGGCTACAGTTAACACTAGTCAGGTGTCCTTCTGTAGCGACTGAGGCCTGACTTATGGTTCCTCAGCCCATAACATACATTACATCATTTCAGGACTTGATCAGAGCCCCTACTATAAACATAAAAGTGCATAATCTCAAAACATATGCCATATAGCTTCTTGCCATGACATTTCATACTTTCTGAAAATAGGTTTGAAAACCTCTTTTCAAAACATGGCAGTCGACTGGCCTCATAGGGCAGTCGGCTGCTGCTTTATACTTTCATTTATCGAAATTATTTTCATTTAAAATTTCGATATTTTCATCTTTGAAAATACATGGGGGCAGTCGACTGGTACATATAGCAGTCGACTGGTACATATAGCAGTCGACTGTTTTTCAAACAGAATGCTTCTTAGCAAATAGCAGTCGACTGGTACATATAGCAGTCGACTGGTTTTCAAACAGAATGTAATTTGGCAAATAGCAGTCGACTGTCTCATATAGCAGTCGACTGGTTTGAAACAGAATGCATTTTGGAAAATAGCAGTCGACTGTCCCATATAGCAGTCGACTGGTTTGAAACAGAATGCTTACTGGGTAGATAGCAGTCGACTGGCTTACATAGCAGTTGACTGGTTTGCATCGGTTTTCGAAAAACGACGTTTTGATTGTCTCTAGGCAGTCGACTTCCCTTTATGGCAGTCGGCTGCCCCTAGCCTAATTGGTACTAGGAGACAAGTCCGAAAATGCATCTTTTCCTGCATAAAATCAACTGATGCTTCTCTCCAAACCACATAAAAACATCATAAAACATGCGGACATAGGCGCCTTACGTCCGTTACATAAATTCCTTACCTTGATTCCTTTAGAAACGCGAAATCACTTGGAGCGTAACCTTAGTTTTTACTCCTTCAAATCTGAAATCACCATACCAAATCAAACCTTAAATTAAACAACATACACATATCATATCAACTCCATACAACTCCATATCATGAACATAATTGAACAAATCATCTTCTTCTCTTACCTTCACTAGAGATCAAAATCTCAAATGTTGAGATCTCCTCCAATACTTGGAATCAATCCACCAAACTTCAGACATAGCTTAAGCTAGTGATGAGGAGCATTTTTAGTTAAATAAGCTTAGCGATTTGATGAAAGGAGATGATGGTTTGTCAAGGCAACTATGGAGGAAACTTAAGAAATTCTGGAATGAAGGAGAGGCAACGAGAGGGAGGGCTGGGATGGTTTGCTGCCGTAGGGGTGATGGCTGGAGGTGGTGACTCATGCAGCCTCATTTAATGCTTCCCTATCCAATATCCTCTCATCTCAGCCATGCTTTCCCTTGACCATTGACATTTGACTCTTTGACCCTTTTTAATTCTCTTCTTCATTCTCACATCAGCCACATCTCATTACACCAATTAAAAATCTGATATAAATTTTATCATCATCCAATTAAATCATTTCATCTCAATCTTTGACCATTATTATTTGGCCATTCATTCAATTGGTCTTCTTTCTCCCATCTAACACTTGTCTTTACTTGCACTTAATTTTCTGATATTAATTCTTTGCTCATACCTCCATTATTCTTATAACATCAATTTAATTTCCTTGACTATTAAATCTTTCATCTCATTACTTCTTCCATGTTCCATACATCCTTCATACTTCATAATTCTCATATCTACTTATTTTTTTTTTAAGCTAACATACTTTATAATTATGGAGGAATTTCCTGAAATTGGGGATTTCACAGGTTTCTATTTATTGAAAGGGTCTATTGAATCCTGTTGAAGTTAACAGTATTCATTGTTTTTCTAATGGGTTGATTGTTAAGATAAATAAATTATTTTTGGGAAGATAGCTGTTATTTTATAAAGCAGCATACACATTCCTTACTGAGCACGTTATCGCTCACCCCTTATTTTTCACTCCATAGATTGTTGATCTTGGGTTAAGAGAATTACCTTCCAGAGATTATCGACTGCTAGCGGATATTCGATATCGAAGGTATATTATTTCTTTTATATGTTCAGAAAAATTGTACAGTACTACTTTAAATAGAAGGGAATGTATATACATCTTAGAGTATTGATGTAACAAGTCATATTTGCACAAGTAATAAGAGTTTTAATTCTTATTTAAAATGTTAAGAGTTGTTAAGCATCACGGACAGCCTAACCGGTAAGTAAATAGAGTTTATAAGTAAATATTAGTTATATAATGAATTATATAGTGGATTTGGGATGTGATAGGTATCATGCAATCTCATGTAAAAAATAATATTATAGGAAATACAATATTTTCAATATCACCAAACATGAGTTGTGACATAAACGTTTAGAGCAAATTAATCTTGCATGCCTTAACAACAATACATTTTAGTCAAAACTTTAATACATAAATTTCTAAAACTAATATTTTGCTTACATCTATAGACTAAAACCTCTCCTCATATATTTTAATATCACAAATCATGTTTTATCTATTGCCCAGGATTCTTTGGTGATATTTCTTTTATCTTGTGACAATGATGTCATGTCTCAAATACTTATTAATAAAAAAATTCTACCAACCGCTCTCTCATCAATTATAATTCTCTAACTATGAATAATTTAAAATCTCATGACAGCAAACTTAGTAAGTATTTTGAGAAAATACAAGATTTTATCTTTTTTGGTTCATAAGAAGTACAATAGGGGAGTGGAGAATCGAACCTTGAACCTAATCCCTCATAAAGGAGGGGTAACAACCACTAGGCCAATCCTTGGTTATTAAAATACAATATTTTATCATTAGTCTTTAACAATCGATGTGGACAATTTACTTTGCAATTATTTAACAAAAGTAATTAATATAATGTAATTGCACTACAACAATAATCATTAACCAAAGACTCTCCCACCAATTCAATTAATTAGCATAATTTAAATGTTTTTTTGTAAATATTAACAACTAATATTATTTCATATCCATGACAAATGTGGAGTTTAAGCAAAAAATCATACATCACATCATGCACCTTTTTTAAACTTGAAATTTAGTGCCTAAAAATTTCAAGTCAGAACATGTGATGTATAAAATTAATTGCATTACAAGCATGTGAAACAAATTCAACTCATATAAAACATGCTTTCAAAATTAGCAAATATTAATTCCACAGTCACATTCTATAAACACATAATCAACCATTAACATCAATTTGTCATACTATGGCAACATAACAAAAATCTTATTGATCATGCATATGACAATTATTTCTCATGGATCTAAATAACTAGACAATATTTAAGAACTCACAAAATTTTCACTGATAAAAATTTTTTATCATCACAAAATGCAACATATCAACACTAGAACAATAATTCTTTTACAACATTCAAAACTTAATAATTATGTTCAAGAAAACACCCATGATTAAATTAAGCTCTAAATCAACCACATCTAAATTATTTTATCTCTTCAATTGGAGCTACTTACTCTTTTATACTTTAATTATCACAAAATTTAAAAACAATTTCAAGACAATAGAATGCAACATTTAACTTTTGAGTAATAATTCAAATAGCATCGATCCATTGTGTGTTATTTGTTATTGAGTGCATCATCACAAACTCCCCTTTAGGCAGAGAATGTAATATGCTAATAGGTACCCTCCATATGAAGCTAATATGACAATACCCTAATTTTTGAAAAGCCTATCCCTTTGAGTAATAATTCAAATAGCATCGATCCATTGTGTGTTATTTGTTATTGAGTGCATTATCACAAACTCCCCTTTAGGCAGAGAATGTAATATGCTAATAGGTACCCTCCATATGAAGCTAATATTAGAATACCCTAATTTTTGAAAAGTCTATCTCCTTTGGGCAGATTGACTTTCTAGACTAGCATATTTTCAACCATAATGCTTCATATTCCATTCCAAATTACTAAATACAATAACTTCCTTTGGGTAGGCGATTGTATAAAGTAATCTAAGAATTATCCCAAATACTTGTGATTGAGAATAATCTTTATTAATATCAATAAATGGGCCACTTTGGCAGCCAAGCATTTACATTAATTAAATAAAAAAATTCTCAATACGAAAAAACTAGAATTTGTTCAAATCATTAACATGCATACTTAACCAAATGTATGCAATAAACCATTCTAACAAAGATACAAAACCTAGATATATCACATTAGGTCATTAAGGAGTTGATCATTCCTTCCGAGATATAAATCGTTATGTATCTCTACGGATCCTTGTGAGATACTCAAAACCAAACATGTCTCTTTCAATCAACAGATAATTATTGCATTTAAAATCAAGTGTCTTAAAACTTATAAATAAATCAATATTTAATAATGCATAATTCATCTGATAAAAAAATAATAATGCATAATTCAGACTTATGTATCATCTACCAAAATGCAAATTTTAAAATTAATGATGATACATAAACAATCCAGTCATGGGAAAACCAATTCATATAATATGATACACTCCGTTTATTTCAAATAACTAATTATTCAATAATTATTTAATCATTAAATAAAATTACTATTTTGATATTAGCAATACCAACTCTTTATGGGGTTTAAATCTAACTTATCCTTTAAAGCTATATATGTTGCATTAGAACATTGGGTCTTAACCTTAATAAAATCAATTTCTAACAAATTTAACTAGTTCTGTACAAAATATAGGCTAAGAGTATGTAAATATTTTATTTATACTAGGGAGTGTGCCTACTTCTAATAAACTTACAACATTGCCAAATATTTTATCATGTAATAAAATTTCAAAATACATGTTCATAATATATGATAATTACCAAAATATCATAGTAATTAGATAATAAATACTTAAATTCATCAAAAAAATTAAATAAAAATAACAAAAAAAAATCAAAAATCAAATCCATTGGATGGGCACACACTTGCCACACTCTCCACTTGCTGAGAGTGGGCTTTATTTTGGCTGTACTATTTCAGCATCTTCAACCTTTAGCTAGGTCAACCTGACCCAGCAAAGTCAAACTCGATTGGTTTGTATCTTTTTGAGCCAAAAATCAATTTTCATGCCATTTTTGTTGTGTTTTTATCAAATTGAGATGTCAAAAACTCAATTAAACCATTATTTTACAAAACCCATTTGATAAAACGCATCAAAACAACATAAATTGTGATCAATTTGATCAAACAACTTTGGTTCAAAACTCAAATTCAACCCATTTTGGATTTTCTTCAAATTTGTGATCAAAATTGAAATTTTACAAAATTAAAACCTTTATTTCATCTTTGTAACACATAAACAACAATTATTAATGTTTAAATCAATCCCCAAAAAAACAAGGTTTTAATTTAATTTCGAATTTAGATTAAAAACTTTATTCATAAACTTTGAATCTCAATTACTTGTTTCACAAAATGAATTACCCAAAATTGATTTCATGTTTTTAAACCTTGTCTAATGGATAACAAAAGCCCTAGGTTTGATTTATAAAATTCTTTTGTAAGATTAGAATTTATCTTGCCAAAAAACCAACACTTAAACTTTTTTTTTGGTGATGAACATGTTAAAAAATTCTCTCTTGATTCTAATTCTACATATGCTTATCTCTTGATACCACATGTAAGAATAAATTTATAAATTCCTTATATGAAAATTAGAACACTAAATATCTATAAACATTAAATTAAGTGTACCTGTTTGAGTAGACATCATTGCAAGCGGAAGCACAATCACTAGGATTATGATCAGGCTAGTCTTCCTTTTCTTCTTCTCCTTTAAGGTGGCTCTCAAAGTGTAAAACTTGATTCTACTACACTGTACAAGATATTTGTAATTATTTTATTATTAAAATAAAGTTTATTAGATGAACGTAAGTAAATTGGGTATATGAGCCTCATCTTGTGTCACGACCCGAAGGCCGCGACTTTTCCTTAATACTTATACTTTTCTTAGTCTACAAATTTATGGACTAAATTTTTCATTTTCATTTTAAGGTTTGTATTCGATGTCAGTGTAGTTGCTACTCTGATTTCATTGATTCTCTATACAATACTTTATCACACTTCTAAGTTACATCCTGACTCGTTGAACAAATTACGTACTGTGTATTAATTAAAGTCTGTACATGTAAACAAGAGATTTACAAAGAACGATACCTCGAGGCAATGAAGCGGATTCGAAGAACGGTGGCCAGTACCTAGCTTAGATACCGTCTCCGATGCCCACTTAGCAGCTCGCATGACAGATGTTAACTTCAATAGTCTGAAAGATATGAAATTTAGTTTGGTGAGCAAAACTAAGGCTCAGTAAGATACTAATATAAATACAAGAGTAGGATTATACTGTCTTAAACTGCAATGCTTAAAACTTGCAAGTTTACAATTACAGTTAATCCTTTTTCATCGATAACATCTCATTATCTCAATTCTTGTCATCTTTCTATCACTCAGACTTTTAAATAAATCATCATAATCACTTTTTAATTTTCTCATCACTATACTATAGTGCATCGCACAACAATATGTCGTGTCCAATTTGAATATCATGTACCATTAGTCCATATTCTCATAATCTCATAGTACATTCTATCTAATTGAGATATCGTATCAAGTCACTTTTCATTTCATAATCGTACTTCTGTATTCTATCATCTCATATCACTTCTCATATAGGGACTTATGATCACAATAGTGTGAGTTCACAATTCTCTTCATATCAATCTTATGTTCATGTATCATATCATATCATGTCATCGTATAGATGAAATATCATTAATGTCGAGTCATGACATTCCTCGTGGACCTCTCATGTACGAAGCATATTATCATGTCAGGGTTTAATATGCAATTTATGTAACTTTACTGTACAAACTGCTATCATTTCAAATCGTATCATATGTACTTTAGAATATGCTCAACGTATGAATTTTCAATTCATTCAAATCTACATTTACGACATGATAAAAACATGTTCAATTTCAATTCATGTATTCGTTTTTAGAGCCTGTCTAAGACATGTGCGGTTTTAAAACATTTTTCATATACTATAAATCATATCAGGTCTAGAGTTCATATCAAATCAATCTATACTCTAGACTGCATATCATTTCAAGTTCGACACAAAATCGTATATAAATCATATAAGTGTCGAAATTATTTATCATGTACTTTTAAAACATATACTGTAAGTCATATCAGGTTTAGAGTTCATATCAAATCAAACTATACTCCAGATCGCATATCATGTCATGTTCGACACAAAATCATATATAAATCATATAGGTGTCGAAATCATATCTCATGGACTATTAAAACATGTTTAAAACATGTACTGTTTCAAAATATATTTCATTTCAAACATGTATCATGTATTGTATAAATCATGTTAAGTCTAGAGTTCATATCAATAAAATCATACTCTAGACCCATATCATACCAGTTAGAAACTAGGCTAGATCCCTATCATCTCTATCAATAAAGACTTAAATCACTGTAGCTAGCAGTGAAAATAATGTCATCGTCCCCCGAAAACCAACTAGGACGCTATCTATGGCCATAGACCTCATCTCTCTCAGCCCCACTGATCAGGCGTGACTGAGACCTGTCCACGACTATTGTCGGACAAGCATCTTTGCCTAATGAGCAAAGTTCCAATTAGGCTGTTTCCACTATGCTTTATTGAATTTAAATTCTTTTAGGCTGCCTACAGTCTCATAAAACATTTAAATCTTTATCCTTTCTTGTCAAAATCATGTAAAGCATATGGTATCATCATTTAAGGAATTTTATATATAATATATATATCTACCATATACTTTCCTTTCAAAACAAATCAATACTTTATAGTATTCATATAAACATTATTAAAATATTTTCAAATTGTAACAAGGCATTTTTTTTTAATGCAATGCAATTTAAATCACGAGTTCAATAGTGAGCTATCATTTTCATCAACCATGTCATTTAATTATAACGTTCACTATATTTCAATTCTCTCATTTCCATCCTTTTGATTTCAATCAGATCATACCTAATAGGTAATTTCGATACTATTTTCAAATATCGATATAAATAATATTTCATCTAATACAATGAAGTAATTCATTCAATTTTTATCACCATCAATCATTCGACTTCGAAACTTCCTCTTTGTCAAATCAGTAGATCCGTATTCAACTCATTCAATACTCGATTCATTGAGTATTCAAATTGTTCAGTATTCAATTCATTCGATAATCAAATCACTTGGTATTCAAACCATTCGATATTCAGTATCCTTTCTCAATCGTCATTGACTGTAATAATCATTTATACATCTCATCATCAATATTAGGATCACATCGTTAGTATGAATCCTCTTAGTTTCTATGAGCATTTAGATATTATGTTTCAGTGTAACCATCAAGATACGGAAATTATATAATTTCCAATATCGTCATCCAATATCAACTCCAGAGTCGATATTGAAGATAACAGAACCACCTGATCAATAATCACTTATCAAATCCAATTATGGTTTGACCTATTGACGCACGTTCATAATTTCCGACTTGAGTTTCAATTTCATTCACTATCACAGAGTTAGATCACAATCCTCAATTCAATTTTTCGTGTGGCCTGTATAATTTAATATCGAACTTATTGTAACATCCCAAGTCCACAAAATACATAATATTCACTTATAAATTACACTATCTTACGGTTGGGCTGTCTGTGATGCTTAACAACTCCTAACACTTTTATAAAAATTAGTACTCTTAATTCATTGTACTAGCATGAAAGTATGACTTATTAAATTATTTTCTTAAGATGTATATACATTCCCTTCTATTTAAAGTAGTACTGTCCAATTTTACTGAATATATAAAAGAGAATAATGTACCTTCGATATCGAATAACTGCTGACTCTAGCAGTCGATAATCCTTGGAAGTTAATTCTCTTAATCCAAAATCAACAATCTGTGGAGTGGAAAATAAGGGGTGAGCGACAACGTGCTCAGTAAGGAAGGTGTATGCTGCGGTATAAATCAAAACAATATTCCCCAAAACACTTATTTTTCCTTAACAATAAACCCAGTAGGGAAAACAATAAATGAAATCAACAATTTTTAACATTCAAATCACTGGCTAAACAGTTTACAATATCATATAGTAAACAATAAAAAGGGTTCAACAAATCCTCTCTGAAATCATCAAGTTGAGACTAGGCATCACCCTAAATAAATCATGCTAACATCGTTCCCCCTCCCCCTTGCGAGAACGGAATAATCATCCCAACAAGAATACAGTAAATATATGGCCACAATCTATGGGTGGTCCTCGGGGTACACTTGCCAGGTGACATCGAGACCTCTGATGACTTGGTGGGTCCATCAGACTCATAACTCATAATGCATGAAACTAGGGGCCTAAAGTCTCAAAATCAACTTTATAGCTCAAAATACCTTTAAAGAACACATTTTATGAATTTAAATCATTTAAATAAATAATAATTCCAAAAAGGTATTATTCTCATTTCCGTAAAGAAAATGTAAAATCGAAACGTGTTCGCCATGGTCAGCTTGCCCATTAAGGCTCGCTCATGGTCAACTCGCCATTGCGGTGAATTAGTATTCGCCCGCCAACTTTAAAGGTTAAAAACAAGTTAAACTGGCTCGCCCTCAATGGCTGGCCCATGTCAGTTCGCCCATTTCATGAAAACCTGAGTCGCCCGCCCCAAAACAACATTAAAAAGGGTCCGCCAACAATGGCTTGCCCGGTTTTTCTATTTAAAACAGGGTCACTCGCCCAAAATTGATAATAAGGTTTAGCTCGCCCACCCTAACCAGTTCGCCCAACAAACAACACATGGGTGGTTTATCTTTGTAGCTCGCCCAAATCAAAACAATTATCAAACAAAATGCATGTCATAAATCAAAGCATTTTCTCAGTATTTTCATATAATTTTAACTCCACAGGACATGCATTCACTTCACACACATCTCCCTTACCTCGTCTGATGAAGCCTTGCTTCCCGCTCGCCTTTTTCAATTTTCGTCTGCAAAAATTTATTAAAACTATTAATATTCCTTTTTCGAATATTTTCTAAAACTATTTATATTTTCCTTCCTAATATTTGTGATACTGTGGCGAGATTCAGCTTGCTATTCACCTACAGAGCTCGACATCCGTTAGTGGGCTTACACGTGGGAGCTCGCCATTCAATATTGGCTTACTCATAGGAGTTCACCCAACGTTCTCGCCATTCATGTTGGCATTTTCGGTGGAGCTCGCCCAACATTCGACTCGAAGTGCCTATGAATCAAATTAGCGTTGGGTGACCTCGCCTATTTGGGCAATTACTTTCAACTTCGTGAGTTCTTTATTTCCTACTTGCCTTCCTGGGCGATCACACTATTCTCGCCCTTTTGGCAATCCTTAATTCCCTTCATTTTGGGGGATCGTAGCCCTCGCCATTCGCCATCATCCATTTGGCAATTGTTCTTATTGTCCAAAGAGTTGGCGATCATGCATGTCGCCGACTCATACATTTCTTGAGCTCGCCTCAACCTTTGGGCGAGTACCTATTCTTTCTTTGCTCGCCCATTTGGCCAGCAGTTGGAAAAATCACTTCGCCCATCGTGTTTCTCATATATCCTAACAAGTTTTAGCTAAAACCAGGCTATATCTATGTTTATTACATTGAAAAACATAGAAATCTATTATTGAATATAAAAAAAACCATAAAAATATAGAACTCACCTTAACTGAATTGCACTTCCAGAATAGAGTGTTTTTCTGCCTCACTTAGCTTTACTTCTCTTGTTCCTTAGCTCTTCAACACTGAAGAAAGGTTTGGCTAGCTAAAAGATAAAGTTTCATGGCTCATATATGAGAGAAATGGAAGAACTACATGTGAGCATGCAGTGAAAACAGACTGGAGAGGAGGTTTCTGAAGAAGATGAAGTTTGCTACGTTGGTTCTTCTTCTCACGTATTCCTTCTTATATAGCCATGTTAATCCTGTTAGAACCTACCACCTGTTCCTTATCCCGTTTTCTTCATCATTGCCTTGTCTTTCATGCATTAAAAACTTGTGGAAAAACTGCAGCAAATGGAACGGCTATGGAAAGAAATCTCTGTACGTTTTGATAATTTTCTCTTCTTTTCTCTTCTCCTTCATTTCCATGCCATTTCCAGCAGCCACTATTATTGACTTGCTTCTCTTTGCCATTAAATGTCTAACCCAATTTGTACAGGAAATCAAGGTGGCGTGAACCTCTTTTCTTGACTTTTCTTACCATTTCAACCAATAACCTCTTAGCTTATGTGAAACCACTTTATTATTCTTAAAACTTTTTATCAAGATTAAATCCCATCTATTCTTTTTATATACCATACTATAATTCATAACTTAAAATAAGAAGTGGAAATTTACATTCAATGTTTTCTTAAATTTTACTAAAATAATTTATTTCCACTATCAATCATGTACAAATATGGTATATAGTATAATAAAATTCAGGTCTTACACTTATGCGATTATTAATCTCATTATTCAAGGCCTATTTCACGGTTATACGCAAAAACCATGTATCTGCATATTTTATCACTCGTTTGTTTAGATCTATAATTGATCGGATTGTGTCGTGATTCAACCTCACTTTTAATAAAGTTATGTATGTACAAATCATATATTCGTTTATGATTCAGTATCATAACTATCCATTTTGTACCACAATATTGCTACTAATACCAATATCACTAGTGTATGTACGTTTATTATCTCACATATATCTGGCAATACGATGTAGTACGGTGAAATCATTTCAACATCGATCTCTCGAATAGTCCATGTTATCACGTTTCGGAATTGCTTCAAGATCAAGAATCGAATTCAGTAAATTCTGAAAAAATCATTACTCCATTAATAGATTCACAATTCAATTACTTGACCATCAAAATTTCAATTACGATCTTCTCTTCCAAGCTACATCAGATAATCATTGTTACTTGCATCAATACTCCAACCAACCGATATTCTTCCTCATTTTCGACTCAATAATCAACTTGAAATGTTAAGATAACTTGAATTATCAGTTCTATAAGATTCTCAACAAAATTCCTCGCATTATCTTGCGCATCCATTACCCCTTTCATCAATTTCAACAATCAATTTCTCCATGACACGATAAGATCCTTTCAAAACTGATTTATGATAATTCTTCCCAAGATTCCATTTACATGAGAAGCTTAATCTTTTTTCTCAAACATTTTCATAGAAATTTTGATAGCATAACGACTTAATTTTCCCTAACCTCCTGCAAGAGAAACACAATTTATACCACAGCCGTTGATTCTCACAATTCCTACGTCTCTACTTAGACCCCCACCATCAGTTGTGGGTCCTCTTAGCATTTTTAACTCAATTCAATCAATGCATCATATTAAAAAAAATCACAATTCCATTAAAAATCATTCCATCAATGCATCATATAAAAATCATAAATCCCACATACAATATAATGCTACTAATGCTTTATAAAAGTATCTTACCTATTCGCCAAAACTTAGCGCACTTTTCGATTTTTGAGCCTTGCCGAACTCCACCATTCGTCTCATTTTCGTTTTGCTACAATTTCAATAATTAACACATATTTTCATTTAGAAAATAATCTAGCAATTGCTAATAAATTTCATAGATATATAGCGAAATCTTTTAAATTTTCCTTACCCATTTCTTCTTCTTCTTCTTCTTCTTCTTCCTTTTCCTTTTCCTTTTTCTTTTTCTTTTCTTTTCTTCTTTTTCTTTCTCCTTCTTTCTCTTTTTCTTTTCTTTTCTTCTTTTTCCTTTCTTTCTTTTTCTTTTCTTTTTCTTTTCTGAACCGGGTCGAGTCGGGTCAAGTTCAGCTTGGCTTGGCCGATTCAGCCTCTTCCCGCCGGCATCACCGCCGGTTTGGGCCTCCCTCAGCTGGCCACGGTTGCGAGGACACCGGATTTGGCCTTGGTTTCGCCCCATCACCGGTGACGGTACCGGATCTAGAACGGTGGCTCTCGGCTCTTTTCTCCTCTCGTCTTTTCTCCTCTGTTTCTTCCCTCAGTCGTCCTTTGCCTTGTCGGTGGCCTTCTTTTTCTTCCCCTTAGCTCCACCGAGCTCAGGGTTTGGGTTCCCTCTTTTCTCTTTTCCTTTTTTTCCTTCGATTTTCCTCTTCTGTTTTCACACCGATTCCTTCTCTTTTTGCCTTGGGATACCGTCATCTGTTTCTTCTCTCGCCGGCGACACCACTCTCTCTCTCTCCCTTCCTCCTCTGGCTCGGTCGGCGTGGGTCGGCCTCACATCCCGCCCCCCTCTCCTCTCTTTCGTAAGGAAAGGGGTGGGAATTAGGTTTGAATCCCGATTCCCCGCCTTTTCTTTTCTTTTTTTTTAATAATATAATTATATTTATTTATATAATTATATTAATACGATATATATATATTGTATTTACAATATATATATATACACACACATTTTTTTTTCTTAAATTTTGGATTTCTTATCATCCAAAATAAATATACTCATTTTCATCTCTTTAATATTTGGATCTCTTAATATCCAAATTAATTTCTTTATTCCATTTCTTATTTAATTTGGATTGCAATTTATCCAAATTAAATTTTCCCGGATATTTACTATTTATTTTCGAAATTTCATGACCTTCACACCTTGAATTTTACTATTTTATTGAGGATATAAATGAAATATGGTGTTCTCAGAAGGTATAGAATAAACAAAAGAAACAAATCTGAAAATTTGTAAAATTCAGATGCAATTTTAACAGCATAAAATACAAGTAACTGATATGTATATGGAAGGAAATTTTAATTTTGAATATATGGTGAATTGTTATTTGTTAGATCACACAAAAAGGAGAGTAAATCAGTGAAAAACCCAACAGAAATCCAGCTTCACCGCCTCTCCTCTTTTTGCTGTTGTGCCACACGGTTTCAATTATCTAAAACAAAATTAAGATGTAATTTTATGGTCAACCAAATCCTATTTAAGAGAAGGAAATTGATGTAGTGGACAAGTGATAAATTGTGATTGGTTGGGATAGATAAAAGAGAGGAAAGATAAGTCAAAAATGTGGAGTAGAAAATAAGTCTCCATACGCCACCCTTTGCTGCCGTTGGACTGCCAAGCTGGATCCATCTAAAGGAAACTTGGCTGAAATTTTTATAGTACAAAATACAATATAAATAATGGTAAATGGAGGAAAAGTTCAACATTTAACATGGGAAAAATTTTATTGGTTGGAAACTACAAGAAAGAAGAGGAAAACCAATCCAAGAAACATGCAGCAAGTTCATCACCGCCACACTTTTCTACTGTCATTTGCTGCCCATTTTAATTCAATATAAGACATGAAATGATGAGAAATGGCATAAGTAGCTAAGTGGTAACCTATTATTGGATGGCATGAATGAGTAGAAAATTAAAAGGAACTAAAACTTCAGCAAAACTGCTTTCTTCTTACCGAACTCCCCTACTACTCCACGAGAAATCTGTTTTGGCTGCACTTTGTATTCGGTTTTCCCCCGTTTCTTCCATAAACTTCTTAGCAAAATTGCATACTCTTGCTAGTTAATCATCTAACCTCCTCCATAGACCTTACATCCACCTTAAAACCATTAAAAGACCAAGAAAGGAGGGTTGACTAGAAAGGAAACAACACAAAATTTGGTGTTGTTGGTTCAGTTAAGGTGAGGAGATTTAATGTTTTATTGTTTTAATTAAATCCAAAGTTATATTCTAGTTTAGTGTAAGGTGTAAACAAAGTTTATGAATTTTGTTTTACATGAGGTTGGCTAGATTAAAATTTGCCATGGAAATGGATGTTCGGTTGGTATGAGAATGAAGGATATCTTGTGTTTTCATGCAATAAATTAATAGGAAATGATTAGTGAATAAAGAAATTGAGTTGGAAACATTAAATTATGGAAGAAGTTTAAAAATCAATATTTTGTCATTTATTGATTTTCGGTGAATGCATGAATCCATAGAAGACATGCACTCTCTTGCATGAAAATAAGATGAATTAATAGCTTATGAGAAAATAAGAAAGATGGAAATATTTAATTTCCAAAAAGGAAACAAGATTATGGAAGGGTGCATTTAAGGGATTCGACCAAGAGGGAATTTAGGCATGAATTAGTGCTGAATTTTGTGGTTAATAGTAGAAAATGAATATAGAAACTGAAAGAAGAAGACCGGTGAAATTGGAACCTAAAAAGGTGCTAAAACGGAAAAGTTTAGTTTTAGCACCAGTGTATTTATACTAGTTGTATATATACTGTATAATTAGTGGCTGCATTTTATGAAAGTTAGTGGCTTAAAATTAAGAGGAAAAATATTAATAATTTTTGATAAAATTATTTTGCAGTCGGGAGTTACGAGTTTCGGTAAACGTAACCGGGAAGCTCGGCTTCGTAAGACAAGTAAGGGGGGAGTGTGTGAGTTGTAGTGATATAATGAATTGCATGTTTTCTTGAGCTAAATTTTATGAGAATATTGGATGCATAATTTGGTCTGAAAACATGCAAAATTGTGGTTGATAAGCTAGTTTGTATATAGTGTTTGAAAGTGCAAGGAGGTTATGACTCTGGTAGTCGTTATGCTGCTGAAATTTACTAAAGATATTTTCAAAAATATTATTAAATATTTTTAGTACATCATTGGTGTTTATCCTAGCCTCAAAAGTGATAAATTAATTATTTTCATAAATGCTGGAATTACCAAAAAGTAGTGATTAGATATTCATGATACCGATTTCGATAAAGGTTTCATTACTGAAAATTCATCCAACGTGTTTTATAGTAAAAAGTGTGATTGGTGAAGTGGGTGAATAATGAATATTTTATAATTATTTTCAAGATGATATTCACTATTCTATTTACGGTTTTCCTTTATGGATAAAATAAATTTCATCACGTGTAATGATTTTCATAAAGGCTTCATCACTGTGAAATTATTGTTTTGAGACTAAAATGTCCCTGCACGTGTTTTATAGCATGAAATGTGTTGGTGAAATTATTAATTAAATTTGGAAAATAAAAATTTTTATTTTTTCCATAAATTATGAAAATACTGGAAATTGATTTCCAATAATTTTGAATTTCGAATGTTAAAAAAGGAAAGTGTGGAAACATGTGTATATGTGTACTACAGTGAAAAGGTACAATTATGAGAATTTTATTTCACAGTGAAATTATTTTATAAACTGTTTTCACCGTACGATACTGTGATTTATACCTTTATGGATTTTCTAAAAGATGTTATTGATTTTACTTAATTCCATAAAGGTAACGAGATTTCACATATACTATTTTGAGACTATTAGGCCTCATATCATGCTCATGTGTTCATGTGTTCATGTGTACCTTCTCATGTGTTGTGCTGTTGACATTGAGCCGTCTTCAGTGGTCCCGGTGTCACCCGCTCAGTGTACGACCGAAGACACTTATAGACTATGGCTATAGATCTCATGTGTTTATTATATTGTTCCTACAGGGATCTCACGTGTACCTTATTATTCCTTACGGGACTTCTAGCATGATATCATTAGGGTGTTGCCTGGTTTCCACTATTATTCCACGTTTTTAGATTTGATGAGAAATGTGGAAATATATTGTTTAGTGTGATGTTTTATCACTGATTTGTGAAATATGTGAACAGTGTATTTTACTGCTACATGTGTTTAAAGTGATTGTTTTCAACGGTGGAAAACAAAATGAATTTCAAATGTGGTTCATATGATTTACTAAATTGTTTATTTAATCATATGACATTTTATATGCAGTAAAGATTTTAATGAATTTTATATTTAAATAAATTCTTACTCCCTATAGTCGCTCTGGGTTTTCGGGACAAGACAAGTATTTCAAAATACTTTCCATGCTCCATCTGGATTTCCCAACCGACTATAGTATCCTTTCTTTACTGTGCTTAGTACACCATTAGGAAAATAAATATTTTCCTGCATATAGATTTCATTGTATCAAACAGCATACAACTCTTTTACTGAGCACGTGGTTCGCTCACCCCTTACTTTCAAATTTTCCAGATTAATCATGAGGATTATTTGATGGTCTCCTCGAATAATTATAGCTGCGAATAGCCCACTGGGATAAAGAGCATTGAAATTTAAAGGTACAGTCACTTCTCTTATATATTTAGACACTTGTATACAGTACTACATCATTGTAAAATAGAAACAAAGGATGTAAAGTGTAAGGAATATTGTAAAATTACATATTCCGAATTTTATCAATAAATAAATGTTCATTATTTATTATTGTTACTGTTGAAGTGTAAAGGCATCAAAGACAGCCCAACCTGTTCATGTGTGGTGAAAATGTGTAAAGAGTATAAAATACTGTGTACTTGGGATGTGACACAAAGGGCAGATGCCAATACGTTAAGAAGTGAAGAGGAGACCTAGCCTTATATTTCTAGTTAAACCTAATAATCCCTCCATCAAAGACTATTAAGTTCCAGGCTTACACAACCACCACACCACACTGACCCAATAAGATGCTCAAAAGCCCATACTTGCTTATTACAATTAACTATTTGAGCTTACTTTCATGTTTTTATACCAAGACTAAATTATTGGCCTATTTTATTAAAACTTAAAACTACCATTAATAGCAATCCATCAATTGGAAAATTCTAACATTGTTAGCCTAAAATAAAAGAGGAAAAAACTAGAGAGGATATTATAACTCACAAAAATCATACATCTAATTAAAATACTCTATAAGATCATAAGTTTTATTATTCCAAATTTGACAAAATTATAAATAAATCCATTTACTTTTCGTGATACACAAAGATTTGTCATTTTTAATTGAAATTTTGAAGCCTTCGAAGAGTGTTTTGGGGGTGATTTGACCCATTTACTCATTTCCTTTGCAACCCATGCATGTGGTTTGGTCCTACAAACACATCCTTTTCTTATCTGCCACCACTTTGTTACAAAAGATTCCATTCCATTTATAGAAACCACATGCATTATGTTACAAACCTCGCAGTGTGGGTTTCCATATTGTAGTAGGGGAAGAGCATAGAAAAAAATGAAACTGGTTTATCACTCACAAAAGTCACCATCATGTTGATTCTCTGAATAAAAATTTACCTTTTTTGTGCATTTATATATTTATTATTGTGAAAGCAAAAGTGATTTCCTAGGATCCATAATGTTTGATTTTCGATAACGATTGTTTTATGCAATGATATTCGAAGGGCCTCTTGACAGTAGCTAGAGATGTCACCATTTCCATTTCTATTGTATTTCTTCACGTGAAAGTGATTCAAATAATTAACTAACTTGCAATATTATTTTTGTTGGCAATTTTTTTTAATGAAAAAAGTAGTGTTATAAAGTTAAATTAGAACATTACAAAAGAAGCCTTCTGAGATACAACTTGAACTACTCAATTCAATTCAAGAACAATACGTTTTATAGATCTAGGAAAAGTGATTCTCATCTATCAGCAACATACATTAGGTTTAGAAAAAAAAAAGAGAAAACTAAAAGGCTTTATTTTGTTTTCTCTTTTAAGATTCCCCAAGCGTATGATAACTTTCCCCAACCCACTACCATGGAGCCCCCACTATCGTCAAGGGGACCCAATGGCGGTGGAGTTCACTAGCCCCCACCTCTGAAAAGATCTCACACAATAAAAGTTGAAAAAGAGGCCCTCAGTCTCAACTCAGTCTCTACTACCCAACAACATCACAAAAAGGACTGGACAAAGATCCTTCGAAGAAGCATTTCTCCATGGAGAGAGTTTAAAAAAAGATAAAATATTAAAAAAGCCCTTAAACTTTATTACTTTATTTAAATAAGTCTTATACTTTTATTGCATTCAGATAAGCCCTTAAGTTTGGATTTGTATTCAAGTAAACTTTTATTTCAAATAAAAGATTACATGTGAGTAAAAATCGATTCAAATCAATTTAACCGATTAAAATTCGGTTAACTTGGTTCAATTAAGTCAATTTCGAGTTCAAGTCAGTTTTTTAGGTCAGTTTATTCGATTAAATCAATGTCTAAAATTACAAATCAAACTAAATGAATTAATCGATATTTTTAAATATATTATATAATATAAATAATTAAATATTATATAATATATTATATATAATCGATTTTTTATACAAGAAGTTGGGTTTCAAAACCCATTCGAAAAATCAATCGGTTGCTCACCCTTATAAAAAAATTGATTGAGTTCATTCAAGTACAAAGTAAAGATTAAGCGCTTAATTGAATACTCAAATTAAAGTTTAAGAGCTTATCTAAATGCAATAAAAGTATAAGAGCTCTTTAAATAAAGTGATATAGTTCAAGGGCTTTTTTAATAAATTAGCCTTGAAAAAAGCTAACTTGGGAGGAAGCACTTGGTGATATGGATACGAGTATTCCAAACTTAGAACAGATAACTGAGACTCTTAGTCTAAGCCCCAAACTACAAATCTCAAAAGAAGAGTTCGAGAAAGCGTGTGAACCATGGAGGAAGACCCTGATAGTGAAAATGTTGGGGAAATCCTTTGGGTTTAACTTCCTTTTTAGTAGATTACAAGCGTTATAGAGACTTCAAGAGGGGTTCTTACTTGTGGATTCGGACAACGATTATTGTTTTGTCAAGGTGCAAACTTCAGAAGACTATGTTAGAATTTTGACTGAAGGTCCATAGACAATTGGAGGATTCTACATGACAGTTCAGCAATGGAAACCTTTCTTTAACCCATGGGTGGAGGAAGTCTCATTGGTAGCAATTTGGGTTCGTTTGCCAGGTTTACCTGTTGAGTCTTTTTATAGGAAAATGCTGAATGAAACGGGGAACCTCATCAGAAGCACACTAAAGATTGATAGAAATATAGAAGACTTAACTAGAGGCAAGTTTGCTAGAATTTGTGACTAGGTTGATTTGAAGAAACCACTGCTTGGAGGTTTTGGGATTGGACCTAAATGGCAAAGAATTGAGTATGAAGGATTAGAATATTTGCTTCAAATGTGGGACTTATGTGCATCGTGAAGGAACGGACATCTGTCCATAATCCATAATGTAAGCAAAGGAAACGCCATTGGAGGGGGACACAAGGGTATTGACAAAGCAACCGGAGCAACCCCCAGAGAGCAAAATAACTAACGCTCTAAAGGAAGATAGATTTAGGCCTCAGATTGTGGCATAGCGTAGAAAAAGAAAACCTAATGCTAAAAAGATTCAATAAGGTTTCTAAGAACTCAAGGTTAACTTTAGCTTTAGATTCCAACTGCCTGAGGAATGGGACGAAGGAAGTGCCAGTCCTAAGAATACAGGGCATACCCAGACCAAGTCCACAAACAGCTTGAAACACAAAGTGGCCCTAACAAAAGGTAAAGGAAAAACCCCCTCTGCTCTTCTTACGGTCATCACTAATTCCAAAAAAATACTGCACCTCGGTCCACTCCCACCTAAATTGGGTCAAAACCAACCCCAGCCACCCCTTTCTTGCCTCACAAATTTGAAGCTGGGGCAAGTAATAGCAATAGCAAAACCCATGGCCAAATCCTTACAACAATAAAAAACTGAAACCCCATGCATTCTCCTAACTCATCTTCACCATTCTTGCCAAACACAGACTATTCGAACTCGTTGCTTCCAAAAACTAACCCATCTTCTCCCTTTTCATCCCCACCACATAGCCTTTCCACCGATAATCCCCCCATACTGTAGAGGGAGAAGATATGCTCACTACGGATGTAAGACAACCCCCACCCTACAAGACAACGAAATTGATGTTAATTTAAGTTGCCTGTAATTATGTTGTGAAATGGATAGGCTAGATGATCATGAGGACCAAACAATGCCCATTATAGATACACCTATTATGATTGAAAGTGAAGATATCTCCTTATTTGAAGCTGTTGAGAGTGGTGGAGACATAGCAATGGAGGGAGTTAACTGACCCCGAATTCTTGTTTCCTTCTCTTTAAACCATTATTATGAAGATTTTGTTTTTGAATGTTAAAGGTGCAGGTAGTAAGGCTTCTTCTGATCAATTAGAGATAATCAATCAACATAAACCCACTATCATTGAAACTAGGGTGAATATCTCCAAAGAAGGGACCATTATTCACAAGATTGGTCTTCCCAAATGGAAAATTGTTGAAGGGTTTGGCTTTTCAAGAGGAATTTGGTTACTATAGAGTGAGGTTGAAATTGATGTTCACATTAAAGAGACAACACTCTAGAGTATTACAGCTATTGTAATGAGGAAAAACTTGAAATGGAGGCTCACAATAATGTATGGAAGCCCAAATCAGACATCTCTATCACATTTCCTAAACTGAGTAGAGAAGAGAGAGAAATTATCCATAGACCAATCAAAGAGGAAAAGATAAGAAATGCTTTATCCAATATTGGTGCTCACAAGTCTTTTGGTCCTAATGGCTTCGAAGGTTGCTTTTTTCAAAAGAATTGGGATATTGTGGGAAAAGAGGTTTATAAAATGGTTATTGATGCTTTCTCCACTGGCTTTATTCCTAATGGGCTCAATAGAACACTTATCACACTTATCCCTAAAACTTCCCACTCTAATTAGCCTCTACAATGTGGTGTATAAAATCATCACTAAAATTCTATTGGATAGAATGCAAAAAGTCCTCCCAATTCTCTTTGGACCTACTCAAAGTAACTTTGTTCCTGGAAGACAATTTGTGGACAATATTGTGATTGCTCAAGAGATGATTCATTCTTTGAAGAAGAAAAAAGGGAAGACAGGAGCCGTGGCTTGGAAGATTGACCTCGAAAAGGCATACAACACGATGAACTGGCAGTTTATAAGTGAGATTCTCGTAGAGATTGGTTTGAATAGCTCCATTCTTTCTCTCATTATGTCTTGTATTTCATCCACTTCCTTTCAACTTTTTTGGAATGGCGAACAAACTGAGGAGTTCTTGCCTACTAAGAGTTTGCGACCAGGAGACCTTTTATCTCATTATTTATTTGCCTTTGGGATGGAAAGATTATCTCACATTATACTAGACAAAGTTGAAAAGAAGAAGTGAAAAGCTATTAAAGCATCTCGCAATGGTCTTGGTGTTTCTTATTTATGCTTTGCTGACGATTTGGTCCTTTTCTCATTGGCTACAGTTCCTCAAGTGGAAATAGTGAAAGAGGTGTTGAAGACTTTTAAATGATAATCAGGCAAAACTGTTAGTTTTGGGAAGTCTAAAATCTTTATCACCAAAAATACTCACAGGTCGATGGCCAGACAATTGGGTAGAATTTCTGGTATTTTGAGAACCAACAACCTTGGAAGATATTTGGGAGTGCCTATCATGCATGAAAGAGTCTCTAAGAGAACTTATTGGAATATGGTGGAAAAACTCAAGCAAGGCTAGCCAGTTAGAAGATTAATAAGTTATCCATGGCTAGAAGATCTGCTCTTATCCAAGCGGCTTCGGCACGTATTCCTATCTACACCATGTAGACTACAAAATTCCTTATTCTATTTGTGATCATATTGACAAGCTTAACAGAGACTTTCTTTAGGTCAGCTCCCTCGAAAAAAGGAAGATCCACCTTATGAGCTGGGACACTATTTGTAAGTCGAAGGATAATAGTAGGTTGGGAATAAAGAAAACCAAAGAGATGAATCTTGCCCTTCTTACCAAACTTGGTTGGAGATTTGCCAATGAAGATAATGCCACATGGGCCCAGATTCTAAGAAAGAAATATATGAATCGATCTACTCTCCATAACCCTAGAAGAATAGGGAACATCTCTTATACTTGGAGAAATATTCTTTACGGCAAGCCAATCCTTGAGAATGGTTTGAAGTAGAGAGTGGGAGTAGGGAGTAAGATTGACTTTTGGAAGGACAAATGGCCTGATGGTTAGCAACCCCTTGAGGTTCGGTTCCCATGGCTGTCATTGTGCATCCTAATGGAAGGTTAGTTAGTGATTTTATTACTAACGATGGCTGGAACTTACAAAAACTTCAAAAGGGGCTCCCTAATGAAATCATTGATAAAATCTTGGCCATCCCAGTAAACCTTAATTGCAACCAACCTGATAGAATCATTTGGAGCCTCCCAATGAATGGAAACTTCTCCACTAAATCTGCATATAGAAGCATTACTGAAGACCAGCCCGATATGCCCTGTCTCATCAAAAATATTTGGAGCTTGAAAACCATGCCAAGAGTTGAAACCATTCTCTGGATCGCTTTCAATGACGAAATTTTGTGTAATGAAAATAGGAAGAAGAAAAGGTTGACAGAAGATAGTAGCTGCAAAATATGCAACGCACCAATTGAATCTACTTTGCACATCCTAAGGGACTGCAAAGAAGATAAACAAGTTTGGAACAGTCTCTTAGGGCACCATCAACTGTAAGTACATCAAACAAGCCTAACATGCTTCTACACAATATGAAACACGTTAAACAAATAAAATGCGGAAGCGACAGGATCTAACCTCCAGCCATTGCACTCTGTAACTCTGCTGTTGAAGCAATTTCCGAATCTGACAATCTCCTCTATGTCGATCACAGGCCTTCCAAGTCTTCCAAGCACTCAAAACCTCACTAGATGGTGTTTGTGTGTTTTTGGTTAACATACTTGAGGACCGGAAGGAGCCCTCTTATATTATTAACGAGAGCATGCTAATTATGGCAATAAAATCACATTTTAACCATCACAAATTCGTGTTTTAATAGCCAAATATTGAGTTGAGATTCAGCGTGAAATTATGGACCATATCGGAATTGGTCAACCAAACAATTATTTCCATAATTATGTAGATATACTAACATTCTCCCACTTGGTCCATATATTTCACTTATAGAAGAAACAAATCACATGAATCATGGCGACAGTTCCTCTAATGGTAAGTATTATCTTCCATGTATTACTATGTAAAATGTTTCTAAATCAACTCATTTATACTTAATGAATAAACCTTGTGTTTATTCTCGGTCCAAACAACAAGGATATATCTCAAATAAACTTTAGTGTAAACAAATCAAAAATGAGAAACATCATATTATTAATAAGAGTTTCAATTACAATCAAAATGTGGGACCAAGTCCCATTCTCTCTACATGATCCTTAAATTTAAACGGTGGCATGCCCTTAGTCAAAGGATCAGCTAACATCAATTCAGTGCTAACGTGTTCAATGACCACTCTTTTATCTCTAACACGTTCTCTAATGGCTAAGTACTTAATGTCGATATGCTTACTTCGACTTCCACTCTTATTGTTCTTAGCCATGAATACCGCAGCTGAATTGTCACAATATATCCTCAATGGCTTAGATATGGAGTCAACAACTCTAAGCCCACCAATGAAACTCTAAGCCCACCAATGAAACTCTTAAGCCATACACCATGTGAGGTAGCCTCAAAACAGGAAACGAACTCGGCCTCCATAGTAGAAGTGGCAGTCAGTGTCTGCTTAGCACTCTTCCATGAAACAGCTCCACCGGCAAGCATGAAGATGTAACCGGATGTTGATTTTCGGGTATCAACACAGCCAGCAAAGTCTGAGTCTGAGTAGCCAATCACTTCCAACTCATCGGTCCGTCTATACATAAGCATGTAATCCTTAGTGCCTTGAAGATATCTAAGCATCTTCTTCGCAGCTCTCCAGTGGTCCATCCCCGGGTCACTTTGATATCTACCCAACATTCCCACAGCAAAAGTAATATCAGGCCTGGTACAGACCTGTGCATACATAATGCTTCCAACAGCTGAGGCATATGGAATGTTCTTCATCTGTTCCCGCTCAAGATCATTTTTCGGGCACTGGTTCAAATTGAACCTGTCACCCTTCACAATGGGAGCTGGGCTTGGTGAACAATCTTTCATTCTGAATCTTTTCAAGACTTTATTAATATAGGTGTCATAACGTATTAAGTTTTATAAAGAAAACCTAATAGCTAGACACAAAATCTACGGAGTCGCCACCAACCATTCTACTAGGTGTGATTGGTCACCTATTCAAACTATGGATAAGGACTGGTCTACATCTCAAATTTAGGGTTCGGGAGTACGGTTACTTGTGAGGAAGGATTAGCACCCTCACAACGCCCATCCTAAAATGGTACCAACTAATTTTAGGTTATCTCAAATTTGCCTTAGTTAATCTTAGGTTCAATAATTTAATATTGAAAAATATTTCTAAGCATCCTCCATTAAGCTGGTGGGACAACTTAAAAAATTCTCCTCACCTCAAGAGTATTCAAGTAGTACTATGTGACTTGCTTGAAGAGGCTCCGTCGTCGGATTCATTTTAATGTTTCATGAAAACTTCTAATTTTGACTCCTATCTAATTCATTCTCGCTATCTTATCATTTTTATTATTCTATTGTATTTTTATTATTTTATTAATGCTTACCTTTATTAATTTATTTTATTAGAGAATGAATATGAATTATTTTCTCAAAAAATTCCTTTTAGATCTTCCATTAAGCTGGTAAGATCTTGAAAGAAATTGCTTGACCTAAAGATTTCAAAAGTATTACTTAAGCGTAATCTCTTTTGGAATCTTATCATCGGAATAATCAATACTCAATCTCAATAATTATTATTAACTATTATCATCCCATTTTATCATTTACTATTATTATTATTTCCTTATATTTATTAGTTATCTTTGTTACTAATTATTTAAATTTCATAATATGTCTTATTTTATTTTTAGACTGATATAAGCCATTAGTTATCGAAAACCCTCTTTAGACCATCCATTAAGCTGGTGAGGTCTTGAGAAAACTTTCTAACCTATAAATTTTCAAGAAAATTACTTAAGCGTAATTCTCTTGATATTTCATCATTGGAGTAATTCATATTCATATTCGTTATTATTTTGATATTTAATCCTAGTTATTTTATTTATTTACTCCCTTATTTTGTTATTTGCTATTACTATTTTTATTATATTATTACTAATCATCGACACCTTTCCTAATTTTATAACTAATTATTTTTATTGTTATTTTATAATAAACCTAATTTATTATATATAAATATGACTTATTTATTATCAAAAATCCTATTTAGACCCTCCATTAAGCTAGTGAGGCCTTGGATAAAATTGTTTACCTCAAGATCTCTAAAAGTACCACTTGAGCGCAGTCCCTTAAGAGTTCCATCGTCGGATAATTTGTATTTTTTATTTATCCCTTATTCTAATTTCAGTTAATTTATTTTAATATTTTTAATTTATAAATTCACCTTCCCGCTCACTAATTGTCATACTCTACAATATTGATTTACAAATATTTTAGTTTCCTAGGAATTTTAATTTACATATAATTATAAACTCATAAATAATTTTAACTATTTCTAATTCCCAAACATATAATTAACTATTTTATACAAAAAAAACTTGTGTAAAAAAAATTGAGTAACAAAACCATTGACCAAACCAAACAATGTTAAGCATAATCATTAATTCATAAGTAACTGACATATCCCACTAACTACTTCAAGTAAAATATTATGAAAGAAAGTAATCCATACCTTTATGCCTTCTCTCACCATACTGCTGTCTTTGTTTATTTTTTTCTTTCTTTCTTGTCTGCCTTTATGCTCTTAGTTGCAGTATTGGTTGGGTCTTTCCATGTCTCATGCTTCAGTTGATCACCTTAAGGTTTAGCTCTCTTCTTGTCTTTACGCTTTAGTTTCCTTAAGCAACCAACAAGCAGGTTGCAACCAAGACAGCACGGAAGAACAATCCTGTGGCAGCAAAAAACCATTGCAACCCAGATAAAATAGCTCCCGCACACAATACAAAAGACCTCACCTTACGCAACCCTTTTTTCTTTTTTTTTATTGCCCGTATAGATGGTATTGATGGCAAGGATGGTGCTGTTTTTTTTGAAATACAGTACAAGAAGCAAGTGATCGGTGCAGGAGCAGCCTTGGAATGTTGAGACAGCAAGTAGGCGATGCAGGAAGTGGCGTTGGTCTTGGTTCAGCGAAAAACAGAGGAGGACAACAGGGTAGCAGCAATGGTGATGAAACCGAACAGAAACGCAGCAGCAAGGAGAATGTGCAAGGCAGGGCAACAAGCAAGGGAGTTAGGCAAGGTTACGGCAAGCGGCGGCTAGCGATGGAGATGGCAGGAACGGAAGATGACGATGCATGGCCAGAAACGATGGTAGCAGTAAGCCAAGATAGGTTGTTCCCGTGGAAAAGAAAAACAGTAGCCAAAACTCCTTTTTTTTGGTTTTTCCTCCCTTTTTTCTCTCGTCTTTCTAGGCTTTTTTTTAGGGTTTTTCCTCTAGGGTTTTCTCTCTAGGGTTCCTCTCTATCCTCTTTTCCCCCTCGGGTTTTCTCCTTTTATAGACCTAGGTTTTTCTTTTTTCTTTTTATATTTTTTATTTTTGGTAATAATTTGGAAATCAAGAATCAATTTTTTTTAGGAAATTTTATATTTCAAGAATCGGACTTGAATCGATATTAATTTTGACTTTCCTTTTCACAAAATTTTGATTTTCAATCTTTAATAGTCTCATTTAATTTTACTTTCCTATCAAAATTAATTCTGATTTCCTTCTTTTTTTTATTTTCTTTATTTTATTCTATAAAAATCAAAATCAAAATCCAAAATTTATTTTTAAATCTAAAAAATAAAAATTAAAAATTAAAAATAAAAATAAAAAACTAATTAATTAAAAATGTTTGAAAAAGAACCGGACAAAAATGGTGTCTACAATAGGCTTCTTGTGACAGACCTAATATACCTCTATGTCTGTCTCTATGGATCTTAATGCCAATGACATAAGATGCATCGCCCATATCCTTCATATCAAAGTTCTCATAAAGAAATTGTTTCACCTCACGTAGCATCCCCTTATCATTGGTTGCAAGCAGAATATCATCCACATGTAGCACAAGGAAACAAATCTTGCTCCCACTTACCTTCTGGTATATACATTGATCCATGATGTTCTCAACGAAACCAAATGAAGAGATGACTTCATGGAATTTTAGATACCATTGGCGGGAAGCTTGTTTCAACCCATATATGGATTTCTTCAGCTTACAGACCAAATGCTCACCATTACTAGAGGAAAAACCTTCAGGTTGTTTCATGTAAACCTCTTCCTCTAGATCACCATTGAGAAATGCCGTTTTCACATCCATTTGTTGCAACTCTATGTCAAAATGTGCAACAAGCGCCATTATGATGCGGAGAGAATCTTTCTTAGATACAGGAGAGAAGGTCTCCTTGTAATCGATTCCCTCCTTTTGAGTGAATCCTTTGGCTACGAGTCTTGCCTTATAACGCTCAAAGTTGTCTAATGAGTCAGTCTTGGTCTTAAAGACCCATTTACAGCCTATAGCCCTGGCCCCATTAGGCAACTCGACAAGATCCCATACTCCATTAGATGCCATCGAATCCATCTCATCCTTCATAGCATCGAACCAAAGTTTTGATTCTTTGCTATTCATGGCTTGTGAAAACGTCTCTGGATCATTAACAGGCCCAATATTGAAATCATACTCTTGTAGATACACAATATAATCACTAGGAATAGCTGATTTCCTTTCCCTAGTAGACCTTCTTAATGTTGGTTCAACATTCTCTGAAGGATCATGTTGTTCAACTGGTTGCTCACTCGATTCTGGTGTATCCAGAGGAGCCTCGTCTACTAGTAAGTTATAAACTACTTGTGGATCTTCAATGATTGGTTGTTCAATGTCCAGCTGTACTGAAGGGACATTGTTCATGATAACCAATCCTTGACTCGAGGTAAGGGTTGATCTCTCACAGAAACTAGGTCTTGAGATTGATCGCTCCCACTAACTAAGTCATTTTCAAGAAACTTGGCGTTCCTTGATTCCACAAATCTAATTCTATGAGATGGACAATAGAATCTGTAGCCTTTGGACCATTCGGCAAATACCCACTTATAGTCCTAGGATCCAGTTTCTTTTCTTGTGGGTTGTAAACTCTTATCTCAGAAGGGCATCCCCAAAAGCGCATATGACGCAAACTCGGTTTCCAACCTTTGAATAATTCAAAAGGCGTTTTGGAATAGCCTTGGTTGGAACCCGGTTCAATATATACGCTGCCGTTTTAAGAGCTTCAATCCACAAGGACTTAGGCAACTTCGAGTTGCTAAGCATACTACGCATCATTTCCATCAAAGTTCGGTTCCTTCTTTCTGCAACACCATTCTGATCCGGTGAACCAGGCATGGTATATTGGGCAACAATCCCATTTTCTTGAAGGAACTTCGCAAATGGTCCAGGTGCTTGTCCATCTTCAATGTATCTACCATAATACTCCCCACCTCTATCAGTTCTTACTATCTTTATGGGTTTTCCACATTGTTTCTCTACTTCAACCTTAAAGATTTTAAAGGCGTCGAATGCTTCGTTCTTGTTATGAAGCATGTAGAGATACATAAACCTCGAGTAATCATCAATAAAGGTGATGAAGTATTTCTGACCATATGCATCAATGTCTGGACAACATATGTCAGAATGTATGATCTCTAATATGGTTGAACTCCTATTGGCACCTTTCTTAGACTTGTTGGTTTGCTTACCCTTAATGCACTCCACACAAGTGTCGAAATCAGTAAAATCGAGAGTACTAAGTATTCCGTCATTTACCAATCTCTTAATTCTATTTATGGAGATATGACCTAATCTCCGGTGCCATAACGTAGATGAGTCCTCATTCATAACACATCTTTTAGTGCCAGTTTGAACATGCAAGGCGTTATGAGCAATGTCATTTTGCAAATCAATAGAGAAAAGACCATCACATAAGGTACCATTCCCAACAATATCAGACTTAAAATATATCAATATTGATTTATTTGAAAATTGAAAGGAGTATCCATAAGGTACCAACCTAGAAATAGAGATTAAATTTCTCGAGAAACTAGGAATATAAAAGGTCTTTTCTAATTGCAAAACAAAACCACTCCTAAGAACTAAAGTGCACATTCCAACACCTTCGACACGCGAGCGCATCTTGTTTCCTGAATAGATGCTCTCCTCATTTCCCACTGGCTTCCTTAGGTTTGTCATACCCTGTAAGGAAGTCGAAATGTGAATTGTAGATCGAGAATCAATCCACCATGTGTTATGATTAACCTCAACCATATTTGATTCAAAACAAACATATGAGAGTGGATTACCTTTCTTAACGAGCCACTGCTGAAGCTTGGCACAGTCCTTCTTCATGTGTCCCTTCTTTTTACAGAAGAAACACTTGGACTCTTTCTTAATATCAGCTTGGGTAGGGATTTTCCCTTTTCCCTTGTTCTTGGCTCGATCTTTGGTTTTTCCTTGGCTTGCAAAAAATGCACTTTCACCCGATTCCATAAGCAGCCTTCCCTCCTCTTGAACACACATGGTCATCAATTCATTGATGATCCACTTATCCTTATGTGTGTTGTAAGATATCTTGAATGGTCTGTACTGCTTTGGTAGAGTGTTCAATATATAATGCACAAGAAAAGACTCAGACATCTCCACCTCTAGCTTCTTGAGTTGGCCGCTATATCTCTCATGGCCATTATGTGCTTGCTTACTCCTTTGACACTGGTGAGCCTCATCGATGAGAACTTCATTATCAGGGTGCTGGCCAACGCTTTGTCTGAAGTGACAAATTGATCATCTATGGCCTTCAATAAGGTTCTAACGTTGGTATGCTGTTCGACAGAACCACGTATCCCAGCAGATATTTTTGTCTTAATATACATGACACTAAGGTGATTGGATCGCTCCAAGTGTTCATGTAAAGCTACTTCAGTAGGAGTGCTGGTCTCAGTCAATACGGGCTCATCTTTCCTTATAGCATAGTCTATATCCATGCACCCTAATTGGAGGAGAACTCTCTCCTTCCAAACCTTGTAGTTCTCTCCATCCAGCTTGAGAACTTCTAGGTTAATACTAGCCTGAGGAAACACTGCATATAGAAAATAAGCATGCTTATGTATCTAGAATTTTTGAGGCAAACTTAATTATGTCTACCAATGTAAACATATTTTATTAATGAATCTTAGACATAAAACTTGTCTGTGGGCTAAAGTTCTAATTCTAATAGATTCATATCATAATGATAAAACTATCAAATTATATCATTTCCTAATTCCTGTGGGTAAATTAAGAAACTAATTTGATATTTTATCCTAATTAGTTATAAAATTATAATAAAATTCCTGTGGGATAAAATTTACCATGACCTTATAACTGTAACGACCGAAATTAGAAAATTTTGAACTAAATTTTTTCCTTTCCACTTCTATCTTTTTCTTTCAATTAATCGATACCACTAGGTTTGCATTCGGTATCGGTGTAAGTACACTTCATCTTTTCATTTCACCTAATTCAATATACAATTAATTCAATTAATAATAATAAATTAAATACAGACTAAAATATAATAACTAGGATTTCGTTCATAATAAACTGCACATAAGTTACATCCCACTAATTTTCGATACGTATTTATGCTCTATTTTATAAATACAACTGCTATGCAATTACGTGTCTGAATATAAATAAACATCTAATAATTACCTGATCACTTGGTACTTCTAACCTGTAGCGATTTCTTCGACTAACTAAAGGCAGCAGACTTCGTGTATACCGATAAGCTATCTGGGATGGTGAGAAGGGGGGGTGAGCTTTGGGAAAGCCCAGTAAGAAACATTTATAAAAGCGCATATAAAATTCAGTTGACGATAAAACGATTAATCGATATAAAACGTTTAACACTTTATGCATTAATCAATATAAAACATTTAATAATTCATGTGATGCTATTTCAAATCAATAATCAGTATAAAACATTTTATAATTTATGCGATGCAATCTCGAATCATTAATCACTGTATAAGCCATTTATGTAGGCGATTCTATAAGACCATTTCAGTATGCAACTTCGGTAAACAATATGGTAACAATTTCAAAATCATGAGATAATGCAATAATTTCAGAAACTTCGATCAGTACAGTAATGCGATTCATTTAAAATCCTTAAAATAGGATAAATGCACTTGCATCAGAAAAACATATACCGTAAAACTTGTATCACTTTCTTTGTCACTTTTCAATCAAATCATGCACTAGTCTCGTAAATCAAATCATTCACTAAATCAATTATCAGTCATGTTTCACTTATCGATAGAAAATAATCTCCCAGAGATTCATGCACGCACTATATCCCATAAGGGACCTGTATAGGAAGGCCAGGGATCCGGAACTCCTTAGCCAATCCTATGAAACACTATAACGAATGGCCATCGTCGATCACTCACAGTTCTCACTGGTCAGGTGCTCACTGGTCAGGTGCTAACTGTGTAAACCTGTGGGGTTTAACCGTAACTCCCACAGTCATATCATGTAAAAGGAAAGGTCTGGGACGTCTCCCAGCCTAATCATCACTGTCTCATATGCACGATCATCAGGGAGACATCAGTTTCATAAAATCACTTCATATACTCGTAAATCATTTCATATAAATCACTTCATGTAAATCCTTTCACGAAATTCAGTTTATATAAATCGTTTCGTGCAATTCGATTCATGTAAAACATTTCATATAATTCAAATCGTGTAATTTATTTCATGTAATTCCAAAACATGTAAAGCACTTCATGTAAAACAATTCATGTAACTCATTTCTTGTAAATCAATTTGTGTAAATCATTTCATGAAAGACGATTTATGTGAATCATTTCATGTGATTCAGTTCATGTAAACCATTTCTAATGAAATCAATCCATGTAAATCATTCATGCAATGAAATTCATGTAAATAATTTCTTATAAATCACTCATGTAATGCAATTCATGTAATTCATTTCATATAATGAAATTTGTATAAATCATTTCAGATAATGCAATCCATGGAAGTCACCTCATGCAATTTAATTTGTATAAATCATATCATGTACTCATTTCATATAAATCATTTAATGTAATTCAATGCATATAATCATTTCATTTAAATCAACTCATGTAAAACATTTCATATAATGAAATATTTAAACTTGTAGGAATTAAAAATAATTTCTATTCCTTGTATTTAGGAAAATTGGATAAGAACGATTAAAACGAGATTTCAATGAATTTTCAATTGCAAATAAAACATGTTTTATACAACTCCTATATATGTATCTTACCTTTATTTTCCGTGCAATGTCCAAAATCCGATAACGCCCTTCACGTTTCTTATAGTTCCTGAGCTTGACACTGCACAATAATTCTAAATTATATTCAGAATCCTATATAATAATTTTTATAAATATTTCGTAGTTTTCTAATATGTTTTCAATTAAATCTCATTATCTATTTTCTATTGATTCTCATTCTTTCTTAAATTCTATTTAAAATCTCATAGATAACTCAAATGAACATTTCTATAATTTTCTACTAATTCAACGTTAATACTTATTCTATAAATTCTTATTGTCTATTTATCACTTTTCTTAGTAAATTATTTTATTTCTTATTAAATACTGAAATTCAACTATAATTATAATGACTTACTCTCTTGATTTTAATTTCATTAAAATTCTCTTATCTTAATTATTTATTAAAATCAAATATTTTCTTCTCTTTTCTTTTCTTTTCTGTTTCTTTTCTTTGCTGTCAGCAGTATATTTTCTGATTTTCCTTCATGAATCGGCAGCTTTTCTTTACTCTTCCCTTATGGTTTTTCGTTCTTCAATCAACTCCAATTCATAAGTTTCTCCTACTCAACTAATAACTTTGTTATATATTCATCTTACATTTAAAAAATTACATTAATTTCTTTCTCAAACAACCATGGGCGGCAGCTTAACATGCCTCATTTTTCATCTCAACCGTAAGCCTCTAATTGCTATATCTTCAAATTATTATTTTTATTTTCAGTTTGTAGACGTCTTCTATTTTACCTAAACTTTTCATCAAACACCTTCAACTCCTCAATTATCATATCATCAACCTTCAGCCAATTCTCAAATCCGAATGGCCCCCTGTTCACGTCATTCACCATGTTTTATTGCCACTTTGCTGTTTTGCTAAAAATCATCAATTCAATCCAAGCCTCTAACAATTTTTATTCATCCTTTCTACTAATTCTCTATTAAACATACATCAATTCGTACAAACAATCATCACCAACACCATTCTTTACTTGGGCTAGACATACACATAGTCACGTTACTTTTGCTGATTTTGCAACATTATCACTCAAGCAAGTTTCCATCAAGTTTCTGTTAGGATCTATTACAAATTTCCAGCCAACAAACATTAAAATCCTAATAATTTCTTTATTTTCCTTTAATGGCAGATTTTGTTTTACACCTCTATACTCATATCTAATTCAATTTAAAGTTGAAATAATATCATCCATGCATGAAACAAAAGAATATTATAGCTAGAATGAACCAAAACATCACCCACCTCACCTTTCACCATTGCCGACTGTACAAGCTTCCCAAAACTGGTTCTGTTGCTCCACGTACAGCCTTCTAATTCCGAGTTTTAAATGTTCTTAAGGTGGGGAATGGGTTTAATAAAGGATGATTATTGTTTTGGTAATGAAACATGGTGAATTTATGGACAAGATGAAAGGAAAACATGAAGAAATCTCAGGAATTTTGGGCTGAAACGATGCAGCAGTAAAACAGGGGAATAAGTCGGTTTCCGGTTGCCGAAGAAGACAGTTTTTTTTTGCTGAAATGGGTCTCCTTTTATTAACATGAAATCTAATTAAATTACGCCACTTAGATTGCTAATTAAATTCCCTCCTTTTTCTCTCTTTGTTTCTTTTCTTTTTTTTTTTTTCTGTTCTAGATGAATCTGCAGCAAGCTTCCACGAGAAGCTTGCTGTGATATTTTCTTTTTCTTTTTTATTTATTTTATGTATATATATATTTTTTATATACCAATTTAAAATTTCTAATTATTATTTTTTTTTTAATTTATCAATTGATCAAGTATTATAATATAGAAATATTCCAATCCCTTAATAATTTTATTTATTTATTTTAACTTATTTATTTACATCATATATTAAATTTACATATTCCTTATTTCAAATTGGGGAATTCTTGGTTATCACAATAACTAATTACAATTTATGTCTAATATCATTATGTGATTTTACAAAAATAATTTTACTTAATTAAGGTTGTTGTGGCTAAGCCCTAATTAAATAAATTATAAATCACTGAGACATATTGGTAAAATTCTAAGTTTATTCATATTTTAAAAAAATTGAAATTAACACAAGGCAATTTTAATTCCAAATAATATGAATAACTTAGCTACATGTGCTTCTAGTATAAAAATAACAAAATTATACACATTCAAAATGAGCACATATACACATTCAAATCAAATTTTCATAACTTAATCATAATTTTATGATAATTTTCACAAAATTATTCAATTTAAAATTATAGCATTTATAAAAATTTCAAATTTATGAAAAATCCTCATAAAATCCAAATAATGAGAAGTTTTCATAATTATATTAATTTTGTGAAAATAATCCAATTATTCATAAAAATTATGAAAATTACAGAACTGAAAATTTGATATAAAACTATCAAAAATTTAATTATTTGGCCTAAATTAAATAATTTTAATTATTTAAATTAAATAAATCTTTAAGGCCTAATTAAAATAAACCAAATGCATTTTATTTATTTAATCCACAAGCTCAAATAATTAACAAAAGGGCCCAAAATAAATTAATCCAAAATGAAGCCCAAACAGGGGCCCAAAAACTGGATGGCCTAAGTTTCTTTTTCCCTCCTTTTTTTTTTAACAGTGCGATTGCACTGTCTAACCAAGGCGGGCGCATGAGATGCACGCACCCGCTTTCCACTACCGGGCGCGTGAGATCCACGCGCCCGATCTTCTTCTTCGCCCGAACGGGCATTTTCCAAAATTTTTAGGTCTTTTCGACCCAACCCGTCCTATACTCATTCAAACAGTCCCATTTTTCATGTATTTTTCATCCCTAGAGCTCTCCAACAATAGATCTAAATTGTTTGAGCCAAAATCACATGAAAAAGAATGGGTTTCAAGAAATCCCAGACTTAAAGTTTCAAAATATGAGTTTTATGGCTTCTTTCTACAGATCTCTAGCAAGACAGAAGTTAAACTACGGCTCTGATGCAAAATGTAAGTACATCAAACAAGCCTAACATGCTTCTACACAATATGAAACATGTTAAACAAATAAAATGCGGAAGCGACAGGATCTAACCTCCAGCCATTGCACTCTGTAACTCTGCTGTTGAAGCGATTTCCAAATCTGACAATCTCCTCTATGTCGATCACAGCCCTTCCAAGTCTTTCAAGCACTCAAAACCTCACTAGATGGTGTTTGTGTGTTTTTGGTTAACGTACTTGGGGACCGGAAGGAGCTTTCTTATATTACTAACGAGAGTATGCTAATTATGGCAATAAAATCACGTTTTAACCATCACAAAATCGTGTTTTAATAGCCAAATATTGAGATGAGATTCAGCGTGAAATTATGGACCATATCCGGAATTGGTCAACCAAACAATTATTTCCATAATTATGGAGATATACTAACATCAACATGTCATGTTCTAAAGGAAATCTTATGGAATGGTTTAAAGTAAACATATTGGATTGGAGGGGAAAAACCATTGGGGCATGGAAGTGGCCTATCTTATTTTCTTTCACTTGCTGGTATTTGTGGAAATGGAGAAATGTTTTCACCTTTCAAGGGAAAATTATTCCTCCTGTGCAGAAACTTACGATTGTCACTAGAACATTGAAGGAATGGTCAAATCGAGCTGAAAAGGAACAAAGTCAGCTCACTAACTATGGGGTTTTGTTGAAATAGGAGAACCCAAGAGAAGGATGGGTGAAACTCAATATTGATGGAAGTTGGAACCCACAAATCCACATAGCTAGAGCGGGAGGACTTATTAGGGACGATACTGGCAGATGGCAAACAGGTTTTGTGCTTCACATTGGGGACTGCAACATTGAACGTGCTGAATTGTGTCAAGGTTTGGTCTTTGCTTGGGAAAAAGGCTTCAAATTTCTGGAAACTGAGTCTGATTCCATGAATACTGTCAACATGATCAAACAAGGGGTTGATAGCATTCATTCAAATTTTAACCTTGTTTGTGCTGTTAATTGCCTTCTTAGGAGGGAATGGACGTGGAAACTTTTGCATGTTCATAGACAAAGAAACAATGCAGCGAACTAGCTTGCCAAATGGAGTCTCTCACAGCCTAGGACTCTTATTAAATTGGATTCACCTCCTTGAGAATTTGAGCTATTCTTTCTAACGAATTCTGTAGGGGTTGGTTGCCCTCGTTGTGCTACAACTTAATTATATGGGCTTTGCCCCTTTTTGCACAAAAAAAAAATTATTTTGCAAGGAAGATCCCATTCTTACAATTGCCAGCATATTCACTGTAAGATATTTGTTTTTTTAGTAAAATATATTTTCATTAAAAGTTAAAATCATAATCAACATATTATATATTTTAAATTGGTAATTATGAAAATCATTTTACTTAAAAAAATTAAATTAATAAATAACTAGAATCAAGCCTAGGATGTTTAACCCCATTTTTATATCTAACCAAAAACAGGATTGTAGATGTTACCTAAAAGTAGTTTCTTCAAATTTTATGTAATAGCATTAAACAAGATTATAGATAAAAATTGACTTTTTTTTCTTAATAAATACTTTTTTTTTAATTTATTGTAACAAATTAACCATTAGTATCTTCATTTTGTTACCCTAAAATAAGAATTTAAAAAAAAAAGATTTTGAGTGTTGATTCATATATATGATTCTATTCAAACTTTTAAATGTTAGATTTTTTATAAATATAAAATTTAAATCACCAAATTTTTTGTATTTTACTTATTTTTTTTTTCAAGTTTATTGTAAAAAAATGGTTTAAAAACATTATTCTCTTCAAAAAAAAAACATAACTGCATCATCATTGTTGAAATATTATAAAAAAAGGTACAAAAAAAATGAGAATCAGATTTCAGAAATCAGATGCATTAAAAATGAGCCAACTTGTTTGGTAGTTACATGGTTTTCATCACCAAAGGAGTGGTTCATCATCTTTGCATCATTATCACTATACACACGCGCGTGCACACATACATCTATATATATATATATGAATGATTATATATAGTTTGGTTTTAAGCTTTTCACATATTTAATGTGCCAATATAAAACTACTTTGGAATTAGGAGTCCTCCAATCTAAGGTGTAATTAAGTTGTTTAATAAGATTCTACCAAAGAAAAGTTGTTCATATAATTAAAAGATGGTGTTTGATTTGGATAAAATTGCTGGATTTATCACAAAAGTTACATGTTACTTAAAAAATTACTTGAAATTTTATATAATAGCACTAAACGAGATATATGGATGCTGTATTACTTTATGATACTATTAAAATTTGTTAAAGTTCGTTTTATCCTTCAGCAAGAATAAATTTGAAACTTCTTCGACTTGTATTCCAAAGTTGATACTAGTTTGGTTCTCCTTGTAAGCGTCACTTTTGGTTCTCAGACGCTTTACAGGCTGCTGTTCTGTCCAATGGTGTTTTGTAACGGTAGCTTTGCTTTATGTGGTTTTCTGTGGAGCTGTCTTTTATCCTGATTGATGCTCCGGTCCCTTATCCTGTGTGTTTTCAGGGGCCAGCACATGTCTTTCCTGGGGCCCTTTATTTGATGTTTTCTGTCCCTTGTTGGTTCGGTCAGGGCATTAATGTTCGGTTTTATTTTCCCATTTTGTTCTAGGCGGTGTTGAAATCTTATACCAAATTATTTTACAACGTTAACAACAACAAAAATATACATATGAGTTTATTTAACAATACATATCAGCAATATAATATCAACAACACTAAATCTTAAACCAAGTAATTTTACAACAATAACAACACATATCAAAATTTAACAATAAATATCAACAATAACAACACATATCAAAATTTAACAATAAATTTCAAAATAATTTTTTAAGGATTTATATATGATGCACTGACAAAATATAGTTTCTATACATTGTCAATGCACCAGAGATTGACATCTCAACAATAAGACTTTATGAGCAAATTAAAAAAATTTATCTTTATTTAATTTTAAGGGCTTGACATATTTTTTAATTTACCAATTATGAGGTATAAACCTCTGATACATTGACAGTATATAGAATGTAACATCCGAAATTATGAAATTCAGACTAAATTTTTTCCTTTCAATTACTATCTTTTCCATTCAATTAGTCGATATCAATCGGTTTGCATTCAGTGTCAGTGTAAGTTCATTTTACAATTTTCATTACAATTCATAAACATGCTTTAACATAACATCACACTATTTACATCCCATCGCAAACACATCTACTGTGCATTTATAAATCCAAATATAAATATAAAATTCTAGACATATACCTGTTCACTTGGTACTTCTAACCTCTAGCGATTTCTTCGACTAACTAAAGGCAGCGGACTTCGTGTATACCGATAAGCTATCTGGGATGGTGAGAAGGGGGGTGAGCTTTGGGGAAAGCCCAGTAAGAAACATATATAAAAGCGCATAAAAATACAGTTAAATAAAAATCACTTATTTTACTGATTAAGAGAAAGGCATATTCAATACAATTATTAAAATGCATAAAAATATTTATTTCTTAGTAGCTCACTAGGGGAGAGTATCGGAAGGATACTATAGTCGGCTAGGTAACCGAGTAGAGTATGGAAGGTACTTTAGAGTACCTGTCGTATTCCGGTTCCTAGATGCGACTATAGGGAGTAAATTCAATTGACGATAAAACGATTAATCGATATAAAACATTTAACACTTTATGCAATGTAATTTCAATTCATTAATCAATATAAAATATTTAATAATTCATGTGATGCTATTTCAAATCAATAATTAGTATAAAACATTTTATAATTTATGCGATGCAATCTCGAATCATTAATCACTGTATAAGCCATTTATGTAGGCGATGCTATAAGACCATTTCAGTATGCAACTTCGGTAAACAATATGGTAACAATTTCAAAATCATGAGATAATGCAATAATTTTCAGAAACTTCGATCAGTACAGTAATGCGATTCATTTAAAATCCTTAAAATAGGATAAATGCACTTGCATCAGAAAAACATATACCGTAAAACTTGTATCACTTTCTTTGTCACTTTTAAATCAAATCATGCACTAATCTCGTAAATCAAATCATTCACTAAATCAATTATCAGTCAAGTTTCACTTATCGATAGAAAATAATCTCCCAAAGATTCATGCACGCACTATATCCCATAAGGGACCTGTATAGGAAGGCCAGGGATCCGGAACTCCTTAGCCGATCCTATGAAACACTATAACGAATGGCCATCGTCGATCACTCACAGTTCGCACTGGTCAGGTGCTCACTGTGTAAGCCTGTGGGGTTCGACCGTAACTCCCACAGTCATATCATGTAAAGGGAAGGCTTGGGACGTCTCCCAGCCTAATCATCACTGTCTCGTATGCACGATCATGAGAGAGACATCAATTTCATAAAATCACTTCATATACTCGTAAGACATTTCATATAAATTGCTTCGTGTAAATCCTTTTATGAAGTTCAGTTCATGTAAATCATTTTGTATGGTTCAATCCATGTAAAGCACTTCACGAACCTTAATTCATGCAAAACACTTCATATAATTCAAATCATGTAAATCGTTTCATGTAATTTAATCCATATAAATCATATCATGTAATTCAATCCATGTAAATCATTTCTTGTAAATCAATTCATATAATTCACTCGTGAAATGCAATTCATGTAATTCACTTCATATAATGAAATTCATATAAATCATTTCAGATAATGCAATTCATGGAAGTCATCGCATGCAATTTAATTTGTGTAAATCATATCACGTAATCATTTCATGTAAATCATTTAATGTAATTCAATACATATAAATTATTTCATTTAAATCAATTCATGTAAAATATTTCATATAATGAAGCATTTAAACTTGTAGGAATTAAAGATAATTTCTATTTCTTGTATTCTAAAAATTGGATAAGAACAATTAAAACGAGATTTCAATGAATTTTCAATTGCAAATAAAACATGTTTTATACGACTCCTATACATGTATCTTACCTCTACTTCCGTGCGGTATAGAAATCCGATAACTCCAATCACGCCTTTTTATTCTTTTCGATTTCCTAACACTGCACAATAATTTCAAATTATGTTCAAAATTCTATATTATAATTCTAATAAACATTTCCTAATTCTCTACTAATTACGAAAATATAATTTCAATTAAATTTCTTTCTTTCCTTTAAATCCCATGTCACTAATAATTCCACCTATATTTAAAAATCTCATATTTTAATTCCACTAATTATTCTAGTAATTCTTGTCTTCTATTTTATTAATTCCTACAATTAATTGAGTTTAGTTCATTTCTTACCAATCACCAAATATAATTTTCAATTAAATCATATTCCTTTCTAAATTATATCCTATATTAAAATTCTATACCATGACTTTAATAACTAATTTACTTTGCTTTTATTATTATATTTTTTTTTCTTTCTTTTCCATTTTTCCTTTTTCTGTTTCTTTCTTGGGGCTGACATCAACTTCCTTTGATACCTTATCTATGATTTCACAATTCCTATCATTTAGTTATGTTTATGCTATCCTATATCATCACGCCATATCCATATTTCACTCCAATTCAACATGTTCTGTTTATATGCTTATTCACAGCCGAACCTTCATGAATTCCTATACTCATGATTAAATCAGTTTATCATCACTCTACCCTTATGGCTACATCCAACTCACTTAGCAATTTCATTAAACATCTTAAACTCATCATTTTATCATCACCATCGTGCAACTCAACCATAACCGGCAGTACCATCTACGCCACTGCCCTGTTTTTGAGCTATCATCAAACCAAATCTATGATTTCACAACTCATTCAATCCAATTTCCCAAGCAAGCTTACTTTATTACCACTTCTAAATCCTACCCAAAATATATTAAAATCACAAAAGTCTCTTTATTTTTCCTTACAGTCGAATCCTACAAAATTCTTTACTCTTCATTTTGATTCCATCCAAAGCATGTAACAGGTTATTCATACTTGAATCAACACATCACCATAGTTAAAATCAATAACAAAACATAAACACTACAGTCCTTACCTCTAACCGAGACTCCCAGTAGAAATTTCAACCCCCAATCCCTGGAATTAAGCCACCAAATTCTAGGTTTGAAAAGTTCATGGAGTGAAGAATAATTTTTATTTAAAACACTAGTTGATTTGGTGATGTTTAGATAGTGTTACACAAGGTATAAGGAGGGTGACATGAACCAGAAAATGAAGAACAAAAAACTGCAGGGGAGGCCAATTTCCAGAATTTGCAGAAGTCGGTGATGAGGCTGAGTTTCAGCCTTATTTCATCTTCTTTATTAATATTTATCTAATGAGAAATGGCCACGTGATCTACTTAATTTAATTCTCCTCTTTTCTTTTTTTTTTTTGTTTCTTTTCTTTCTCTATTTCCATTAATTATGAGTCCACGTGCAGCAAAGAAAAATGAAACAAGGGAGTCGGTGTTGCAGTTTTTTCTCTCTTTCTTTGCCGACTTGAATAATTTCAAGAAGACTCTCTTTTATCTACTTTATTTGTGTGTTGTTCTAATGGAAAATTGCCAACAAATCCAATGTTTAAAATTTGTCTCTCTTTTTTTTTTTTCTTTTGCTTTTTCTGTTTTAATCAATGCAGCAAGCTTCCACGAGAAGCTTGCTGCGACATTATTATTATTTTTTTTATATACATATATATTGTAAATCTATTTTATATATCTACAATTATATATATAACATATAATATTTCTATATTTTTACATATAAATATAATTTATACTTCATCTACATATATTTTTAATTTATCGATTATCAAGTATTATAATTTCGAAATATTCCACTCCTTTAATAAATTTATTTATTTATTTCAATCAGTCTATTAACATCTAAAATAAAATTTTAGATATGCTTAACTCCAAAAATAGGAGAATTTGTGGTTATCACATAGAAACTATACACTGCTAGTGCATAATATACAAACTCATTTTTTAAATTTTATTTTATTTTCTAAAAATTATTATAAATTAAAATTATCATTGTGCATCACACGAGTTTAAATATAATAATAATAATAACAACAACAACATTTTTTACAGAATGGATAGTTATATACTAATAAAAGCCACTTGGCATCTACGAGTGAAGATAAGTTCATGCCATATTTAGCTCACCTGCCTAACCTTATGACTATGACAGATCAGCTAACATTTTATTTATTCCTTATCAAATTATAGCATTATTACTTATTTATGCCACTAATATGATTCTCTGGCCAAATTCTATAATTTCTCCAATATTTCCTGAATGGCCCGGAAACTGATCAGTTCAGGTTTTCCTTCTTTTCCTTGCTTGTAATCCTCAGCTACAATCTGTTTGGCCTTCTCATACAGCTTGTCCATCACCTCTTCCCCAAACTGGCAAGACAGAATAGGCTCCGAAAAGCATCTGTAGCCTTTAATTCGTATTTCAGGCTTCGACCAGAGCTTTTCACCTCCAATATCCAGCACAACTGTATCAATAAACTCAGTTGTGAAGGAACCTTCCTTCTCTACTAAATATTGAACTTCTTCTTGGGAAGGATTGTAGTAAGGTACATTGAAGGAGTCTAATTTCTCTTCATCAATCAATCCCTATATATGAACCAACAATGAGAAACAAAATAAGTAAACAATAATAATATGGGAACAAGCGATTATGGAAGTAGTTGAACTGATCTAAGCGTTGGTTCAGTGGTGAGGATGATCTATAGCGAGATATCTTCTGTTCGAATTCTTATCAGGTTAAATTTTTTTGTGTTAGTGCTAGACATAAAACGCGAGTGAAAATTAGTTTCATAACTAATGTGATATGAAAACACCCCATGATTTTCAAAAAAAGGAAAAAAAAAAAGGAAGTAGCTGAAACTGTTTTTGAGCATTTTCACCTGTGAAACCAGGTAGGATAAGGCCTCAGCTTGAACATCCCACAGGTAGCAATTATCTTTTTCTGTGGGATCTGCCGTTTGGCGTCCATTAAGTATCAGCACCATACGGCCATTACGTGCCAGCTCTTGGGCCCGGAATTTCAAGAGGGAAGAGAAGTCTTCCTGAAACTGGCAAAGATAAGCCTTTTTAACTGCAGGAGGGCTGGTTTTAGAGATGTAGAGCTTCCCTTTGTTTAGTTGTAGCCCTGCTTCGTCTGTGATTATTGGTGCCTTCAAATTTATTCCCAGTAAACGAATAATGTAAGGTTGATGCCAAAAAAGTATAACTCGACAAAATTATATATAAAGTCTATCTCAAAAGATCCATACATATTAAAGCCATTAAATAGTACAGGTATATAGTTGCCGATGTTTTTCAATGCATTGAAAAGATTCATTCTCACATCCTATATTGATATCAAGATCATTTTGGGTAAATATGGAAGAAAAAGAAAACAACAAACTAGTAAATATTTAAAATAGAGAAAATTTCGAATTTTGAAGTAAAATGCCTTTTTTTGTATAGGTAAATCTTTGAATACTTATACCATCATCTCATATGGTGCTTTGCGACGATTAATTCAACTAATTCATTAACTTTGGTCTGTTTTGAGCATAATAAGGGCTTAAACTGAAAAAAAAATGATGTATTGACAGTGTATGAATTTATATACGATGCTATCAATGCATCAGATTTTAACGCATCATTAATAAGTAAACTGAAAAAACACCAAACTCTTAAAAACAAATATGAATTTTTTTTTTTCAATTTGCTCATAATGGCTTGATAATTTTTTAGTTTACTTATTAATGATGTGTCAAGTTTTGATGCATTGACAGTGTATAGAGACTATACAATATCAATGTATCATATATAAACTCCTTATAGTAAGATTATTATGTAAATTAGAAAGTTGAAGCTTATATACTTAAAAATTAAAAAATAAATATGTAGGCAATAATATTTTAATTTGTTTGTGCAGATTAAAGACTCCATGGCGTTATAAAAAATAATATATAGTTCCCTTTTACCATAACAAGTTTTTCTATGAAGAAAGTAAATCGTACTAAGGGGAAAGGGTGATACCTTAGAGAGCCAATGGACGCTATAGCAGGAATGCAAAAGATGCATGGAGTTGCGAGGGAAAAGGCGGCCATGAAAGGAACCGGGAGCTCCCACAGCAAACCATGAAGCATTCTTGTATTTTTCTGGAACATCACTTAATTCCTTAAACAGAGTGTTGAAGTCGTTGCCGGCTAAATCGTTCAAGTAAAACTGGATTTCCGGCACTTCTCGTTTCAATTCACCGCAGATTTCGACGACCCTGTCTATCACTGTAGACATGAATTCAAGTGTCTGGGGACCTAAAGCACACCCCAAGTCCGCTACGTTAAGAACTTGGTTGGGGATTGAAGAACTCTCTGTGAAGAGAGATTGAACTGCCTTTTCAACTACTGGCCGTGTTGCAGCTATCACTTTCAGCTGCATTTTGAACATAATAGCAATACACATGTGAATTGCATGTAAATATTGAACTAAAGAAAATGGAAAAAAAAAAACAAAAAAACAGAGGAATCAAAATTGGAGACCGTCAATCCTGCAGCCTTAACATAGCTGTTTTCTCCTTCTCCTTTGTTCATGCAGAGTATTCCCTTCACCTCCATGGACGGTGCGTAATATTATGCTGATTTGTTTGCAAATCTAAAATATTTTTTTTGTGATATTATTTTGGGATAGTTGAAGTACTTATATATAATATGTGAGAGTTGGATCCACGGATAAATAAATGTTATTTTGTACGTCAATGTTAAAGTTAAAGTTAAAGTTTTGTAATTAGCATTTAAGAAAATTAATTTTCTTAAATGTAGTAGACCGATGTAAGAAGTTAGTCTTCAAAATTGTGCAAAAAAAATTGATCTCAAAGTGCACCAAAATGATAAGAAAACATTCTAATAGTTAAAAAAAAGGGCTTGCGGATCGTTTTGTGGCCCCTTTCATTTCTACTTAATTTCTTGTATTGTGCCCAATAATGATTGTTGCTCTCACTGCATCCTTAGTAGTTGGATTGTGACCTCTTTCAACTTTCAAGAACCCTTAAAAGGTACTTAATTTTATAGTACTTTTGGTGCAATAAAATCTTTCGACAAAAAGATAAAAATTTTTGAAATCAAATTATCAATGCATCTTTTTTAATATTTTTTTATTATTTTAATCTTTACTCAATCGTCATCTTATTTTTTTTTAATTATATCAAAACCAATTTTATCGTTGATTCAAATTAATCTAAAACATATACTTTATCACAAGAAAACAAAAAACAAAACACCTAAGTGAACAAGCCGATCTGTAGCAGTAACATTCCACACCAGAAATTACACCAAGCCAAAAACAACTCCTCTTAATTTCCGCTCCATGTTACCAGCAGGCTCTGGGCAAAGGAGTCTTCAAACCCCACATTCTTTCTATAGCCATTGGTCCTCAAAACAACCCCCACCCCCCAATCATTATTTGCAAACATCTGTCAAAAGAAAGATTCCCATATCTGTTAATTCCTACAGAAAAGTGCGAGTTAAACTTGCAATTTAAACCTAATCTAACATTGTTATTAGGGTTCAGAAAAGCTTGGCAGGTACACAGTAGGCATGCGGCAAGGTGCAACGCGCGGTAGGCCTACGGTAGGATGCCTCAGCAAGCGATAGCTGCGGCAGGCATGAGGTCAAGTGCAAGAGGGTGTAACGCACAGTAGGCACACAGTAGGGTGCAATGGGCGGCAAGCGTGCGACAGGGTTAAAACTCGTCAGGCGCACGGCAGAACGCAACAACCAGTAGGCCCACGACAGGCACGCAGTATGCCTGCGGTAGGCATTTGGTAAGTGCACAATAGGCATGCAGCAGAGTGCCTCAACTTGCAACAAGTTGCAAGGTTGTGGCAGGGTGCGAGGCTGCAGCAGGGTGCAAGGTTGCGACAGGGTGTGAGGCTGCTGCAGGGTACCCCTTGATGGCAGGATGCGAGGTTGTAGCAGGGTACCCTTGGTGGCAGGGTGCGAGGCTGCAGCAGGGTAACCCTCGGTGGCAGTTACACAAGCTGTAGCAGGGTTCAAGACAAAGCTCGAGCAATGAGGTCATACTTTTGATCATCTTGGGTCGATGGGCTTTCACTCCTAGCCAACTTGAGCGAATTGGGAAAGACCTTACAAGTGATCGGACCAAGCACTTGTACTTTGAAGGACTTATAGTGCAAGAAGGTTCCAAAGACTTGGAACACTGATCATTTGAAACCGTACTGTTGGGAATTCTTTTTTTTTTTTGTTATTGATATTTAATAGCTAATCTCTTAAAAAATATATGATAATACCAATTTATATGGAAGTAGATTTTTTCAAATCCGATTTAATTGCTTCTATACTAGCTCAAGTATAATTTTGTTGAATAATAACACAAGGTATGTCAATGCTAGAAGTCATTTTAGTAAGGATTATGATTAGATAACACAAAAGTACTAACCACTCATGTATTACTGTAATTTGCACTAAAGCAGTCAACTAACTTGAAAGACAGTTCTTTTTTTTACAAGAGAAATTAAAAACAACACTTAACTAAAACAAAAACATCTAGGGATGGCTACACCCCTCATGTTTGCGGTCTGCTTCCAGACATGAACGAGCACAAACTGGTGGCTGTTGAAGGCTGAAGACACTCATAATCATCATCTATATCACAAGCGGATTTAGCTAAAGCATCAGCAGCAAAGTTCCCTTCTGTTAATACATGCTGAAACTCACAACACCTTTCTCGGCTTGCAAAATCTCTAATATCGTCAATGAGACTACTCCCATTTTTCAAGTAGGGTAATCTGATGTTCAAAAATAGCATTCGACTGTTTGAATTAATTTTTAAAACTGAGATATGAACAAATATAGGCAGCCAACTGCCTTAATCAATTCCTGAAGCCTAAGGCTTCACATGGTTTGGGTAGTCAAATGCCCACTCAAAGCATCCAACTGCTTTAACAAAAAATTTTCCTGCTTAAGACAATTGGCTTGCCTTATATATATTTCATTTTTCTCAAACCATCAAACCCTTATTTTAAACCATTGATTAAATAATCTTTTGATCAATTATTTTATACTTTTATTTTTTACAATAATAAGTCTTCTGAAAAATTGTTTTATATATATATATATATATATATATATATATATTTGAGTTTGTTTTTCTTTTTTGTCCTTATTATATTTTTTAAAGATTTTGATATATAATTGTGCGATGCATTCTAATATATATATATATATATATTTGAGTTTGTTATTTTTTTTCTCCTTATTATATTTTTTAAAGATTTTGATATATAATTGTGCGATTCATTCTCATATATATATAGAGAGAGAGACACAGATATAGATAAAACTAATCTGTGTGCATCTTGGGAGATCACAAACCAATATCATTAATAAAAGCCACTCCACATCTACAAAGAGATGTATACAGATTCAATTGACCGATCTGGTCGGCTTATTAAAACATTGATTTCACTTTATTTCATAGCAAATTAACAGCATAAATATAAACCCATACTCAAATTTATTTCCTTTTCAGCACAGCGACAATGCCAATGTTCTTGCTTGCTTGTTTCCCAAACTTGTAATCCTCGATCAAAATCTGCGTCACCTTGTCGTACAACTGGTCCATTACTTCTTCCCCAAACTCGTGTGAGATCAGGGGCTCTGAAAAAGCTCTCACGTTCTTAGCTCTTGATTCTCCACTCGCCCACACATCTCCCAGCTCCACATCAATTGTTTCCATAAACTCAATCGCGAAAGAACCTTCTTTCTCCACGAAATCCTCAACTTCTTCTTTGGATGGAATAAAGACCGGTAAATTGAAGGAGTCTAATTTCTCTTCATCAACCACTCCCTGTTCATCATGTTCACCAGGAATTAATCGGATTATATGGAGAAGGTAAAATTTTTAGTTGGTACTTGGCAATTAAGATTTCACCTCCGAAACCAGGTAAGATATGGCCTTGGATAGGATTTCGAAGTAGTAGATGCATTCTTTGCCAATGGGGTCACCCGATTTCCTTCCATTAATTATGAAGACAAGGCGTCCATCGTCTGGTACCATCTCTGGAGATCGACGTTTTAAGAACAAAAGGAAATCCTCTTCGAACTGAGAAAGGTATGCCTTTCTCACTGCAAGAGGACTGGTTTCTGATATGTAGATGCTTCCTTTGTTTAACTGTAACCCCTTTTCATTTGTGAGTTTGGGTGCCTTTTTCATGGGTTAATTCCAAATGGTTAGCCAAAAATGTCGAAAGTAGAAGAAATCTATCAAACGGAGCCTAAGTTCATGATTGTATCAGAAAAAAGATGGGAAGAAATCTGACCTGAGAGAGCCAATGAATCGCATAAGAGGAATGGATGAGATGCATGGATTTCTGAGGGAAAAGCCGATCATAGAAGGAACCAGGAGCACCCATGGCAAAACAAGAAACATTCTTAAATTTCTCTTCGATGACAGTTAACCCTTTGAACAGTGTGTTGAAATCATTCCCGACCAAATCATTCATGTAAAACTGGATTTCTGGGGTTTGGGGATATCCCAATTTACTGCTGTTGTTGACAGTGCTCTCAATCACTGTTGACATCACAGTGAAAGTATTGGGTCCTGAAGAACAACCCAAGTCTGCTACGTTGAGAACTTCAAGCGGGGGTGAAGAACAACACTTCTCTTTCAACACTGATTCAACTGCCTTGTACACTATTGGTTGTGTTACTGCTGCCACTTTTTCCTGCATATTTAACAAATAAGAAATCAACTTGCTTAATAAAAAAGAAGAATAAGGAAAAAACAGAGGGTTAGAGTATATGTAGACCGTCAGTCCTGCACTCTTGACATAGCTGTTTTCTCCATCTCCTGAGTTCATGTGCAAGACTTCCTTAAACTTCATTTTTGTGTTATATTTTTTCTCTCTGTTTTTGCTGTCTAAAGTCTATGGTAGTATTGTCCAATATATATATACAGGCGCGCGCGAACGCATTCACGAGAAAAAATAAATTACACTCAATTATTTTATTTTATTTTATTTTTATAATTTTGTGTTCGGTTAACATTTTTATAAATTTACCGTCATATTTAAAGATTTATTTATATCCATCGTACATATAAAGTTTTAATTAAGCTAGTGATCTCTGTCATTTCAATTTAGAACAACATCTTCTTAATATATATATTAATGGTAAAAAATTTTATTATTATCAAATAAATAATTAAACATTTTTCATCAACTTGGAATTTGATATGTATGGTCGACATAAATAGAGTGTAAAATTCATGGTTGAATTAACAAAATATAAATCGTATAGAAAGATATGAAATCATATAAAACTAAATTAATTTTACACTTTTGTAAGTGAATTTCTCTGAGTCTATTCAACCTAACTGAAACTTTTATAAAAAGCATTATTCGAATAGAAGTTTTTTTAAAAAGTTTTATTAAGAGAAGTTAAATTAGCGTTTGGTAAACTTAATATCCAAAAAATATTCTAAAATGCTTAAAACTATTTAATAGAATTTTTATATATTTTTAATAAATAAAAAATAAACTTTATTAAATTAAACCACAAGTTTTTAGTGAAATAAATAAAATAAAATAAAACATTCTTTTACTAATTAAAATAAAAAGTAAATGGAGTAAATATAAAAATTGCACAAAATAAATAAATTAATGTGAAATAATATAATCATCTATATAATTTTGTAAAATATTGAACAGTAAAGTGAAAATGTAAAAAAAAGGTCACTGAATACGTGTTATTAGAATTATCACTTTTTAAAAAAATTTTGATTTATGGCTTGATCAATTCAAAAATCTCAAATAGGCTTCACGCATAAGTTAAAAATTTGAAAATTTTGAAAGCTAAACACTTAATTTTGCTTCTACAATAGATGAACTTTTTCATGAGCAAGATACCCAACATGCAGTGTGTTTGTGTGTGTGTATATATATTGTCATCGTTTATTCTTTATTTTTGAAAAAATTATCTCATACAATAAAATTATTAAAATTCGTTGATTGGACATATGATAATACTCATATTTGATTATCCCTCTTTTTAAGGGATTAAATTGAAAGTTCGAATTTTTCCTTCTCCTTATACCTCCATACGAATCAAAAAAAAGAATTAAAAGTATTATCACATGTTCTTTTACAATAGATAAAAAAATTAATATAATAAAAAAATACGCATATTTTTATTTTGTGTGAAATTTAAGCTATGCATAGAAAATGATTTCTTACTTTTTAGCTGAGAGTGATACTTGAACTAACTTGCCATTTGCGGGGAAAGTATGTTTGTACGTTCTTGCTGCGTAACTAGGGTAATTTCAAATAAAAGAGTACCGTTTCCGTCACCCTATGGCTATTATTGATCAAATGTGGGCATGCATTGCTGAATTTGGCGTAATAAGGCCAGACTACTTCCAAAGATGGTCATGCCTAATTCGACCTTTCTTGGACGTTATTGGAGATGCGTCGATTCTCTTTCTCTTACTTAACTGCTCCCTCACTTTCCTATCTTCGAAGTAAAAATGAAGGATAAAATTCCATGCAGAGCCCGAATAACACTTTTCATACTCATTTTACTTCAAAATTTTATAACAAAATATCTTTTGTTTTAATATAATTTAAATTACTTATATACCTTTTATTCTTTACTCTTTATAACCACTTTTTTTTTTTGCAGAATTCTAGCCTCCGATCATCACTGTAGGTGAGTTGTCGCCGGCGAAGATTTTATCTCTAAAAAAATCGAAATATTTCTTCTGATATCCCTTTTTTCCTATGCAATTTTGGCTGTTATTGAAGGAAATTAAGGATAGAAATACAAAAAGGATGAAAAAACAAAAATTTTGGTATATTTTTTGAAGCAAATCGTCGTCAGGTAACAGCAACCTCCACACCGGTCGTGATCATCTTACTTGGCCGCCACGCGCCAGGTGCGGTTTGCTAGACAAAAATATACCAAAATTTTCTTTCTTTCTTTCCTCCTTGTTCTATTTTAAGCCTAAACCCAAAACCAACTTACTAGATTTGAAAAAAGAAACTTGGACTTTGATACTAGTGTCGTAACGGCTTCGCGCTCGACGATTTTCGAAAAAAGCGTTTAAAAACAAAAATGGAGTCGCCACCAATCTTTTTTATTAGGTGTGATTGGTCACCTGAAAATGTTTATCTTTTCAACAAAATCTCAAAAGCAATTAAGTTTTATTAAAAAGATAATCTTTTGGTCTGCGAAACAAAAAATTGGGTTCGGGGGTACGGTTACGCGTGGGGAAGGATTAGCACCCCCACGACGCCCGTTAAAAAACGGTACCATAATAATCATGTGTTATCCTTTGATTTTAATGAAATGGTCTTTGAATTAATATTTAAAAATAATTCTTTTTTTATTGTATTTTTGAAGCATTTTTATTATTTATCAAAATTATTTTTCATTTAAAAAAAGGTTAGATTTTGTTTATCGAAAGTGAGTGTGAACCCTTTTGTATTGAATAATTAAATCAAATATCCCAATACTCTGGTAATATTTGAAATAATTTTCCTCACCTAGAGATTTCTTAAGAATCACTACTTGTGACTTCTACAGAATCTCATCCTCGAAAGGACTCACACCCATTTCGGAAATTATTATGAATGCATATGATGCAAACAGATAAAATGATGCAAATGAATTTTTTTATTTCAAATTTCATTATTTATTTGTTTATTTATTTATATTTCTTTATTTTTAAAACAAAAACTTATTCATTTTTTTATAAAAATTTAAATTATTGAAAAATCATACTAAATATTCCAATACTTTTGGCAATAATTAGTACGACTCTTCTCACCTAGAGATCAGCTAGGAATCACTACTTGTGACTTCCGTAGCATCCCATCATCGGACAACTATTTATTTAAATTTAAAATTTATTATTAATTTCCTTTATTTTTAAAAAAACTTATTTGTTTTCATTTTTAATAAAAAATAAATTATTGAAAAATCATACTAAATATCCCAATACTCTGGTAACATTTAGCACGACTCTTCTCACCTAGGGATCAGTCAAGAAATCACTACTTGTGAGTTTCATGACGTCCCATCATCGGAAGATTGTTTATTTAAATTTTATCATTTATTCAAATTTAAATTTCATTATTATTTATTTTATTATTATTTTTTAAAAAAAACATTTCCTAATCAATAATAATAATTAAGGAAAATATAAAAAAAAATTTTTCCAAAACTTTTGTTTTACGCCATGCACTACTAAAAATAATAATAATAATAATAATAATAATAATAATAATAATAATAATAATAATAATAATAATAATAATCACAATAATAATCACAATAATAAAACACAAATAATAAATAATAATAATAATAATAATAATAATAATTACAATAATGAAACACAAATAATAATAATAATAATAATAATAATAAATAATAAAATAATAATAATAATAATAATAATAATAATTAAACATTAAAAAAGGCTAAAGTTAGAGCAAACATACCAAGAGGATTTGGGTTTCAAAACCCCAAAAAGAGCCCTTCAAAACAACCCAAAAGGCAGCCCAAAATGAAGCCCAAATACAAACTGGATTGGGCCGGATTCTGCTGGGCCAAGCAGGTTGGACCGGGTCGGACGCGGCACGGGTCGGGTCGGAGCGCTGGGCACGCGGGTAGCTGGGATGCTTCCGAGTCGGACGCGCGGGTCGTGGAGTCGGGTCGGGCGTGACACGCGGGTCGCGGGAAGAAGGTGGAGCCGGGTCGGGCGCGCGGATCCCGGGTCGGATCCGGGTCGCGCGCGGGTCAGCCAAATTTTTTTGCTATATAAACCAACTTTTTTTTTTTAGCTCATTTTTTCTCTTTCACCCAAAAAAAATTCCAGAGCCTCTCAGGCTCTCTGCCGGGGGCGATTCCCGGCCGCCGCTGGGGTCGCCTCCGGCCGCCGCTAGCCACCGCCGGCCGCCATTCGTCGGCGGCCAAATGCGAAAAGCTTTCGACTTTTCGAAAGATCTTGCTCCCGTCGAACCAAATCTGGCCTTCTTTTTTCCTGAAAGTTCCCCTAAGCCGCCGGATCTGACAAACCGAAACCCTTCCCCTCTTTGTTTTTTTTTGTTTGTTTGTTTTTTTTTTGTTTTGGTTGATGATTTCGGATGCTTTTGTGATGGTGGTGGTTGTTGGTGTGTGTGTGTGTTTTTAGGTTTGAGGTTTCGGTTTGGGTGATTTCGAGTCTAGGGGGTTACGGGTTTGGTGTTTTGTTTTTGTTTTCGATGGTGGCTTCGTGTTTCGGTGATGGTGCGGTGATGCTCGGTGGTGAGGAAGTGAGGTCGAATGATGGGTGTTTGGGTAAGGCTCGGTGGCGAGGGATGATGCTGGTTGTTGATGTCGAGCCAAAAGAGGTGGCCTCTGGTGGTGTTTGGGGATGGTCTTGGAGGTTCCCCGTGAGCTGATGATTGAGGGGATTTTCTAGAGGGAGTCTCGATATGGTCTGGTGTAGATGGGATGGGCGTGGCAGGAGTAGCTGGTGGTGGTAGCCGGCGATGGGATGGGAAGTAGGGGACTGGCGGGGACAGGGTGATGGACTGATTGGACAGAAACAAAGAAAATAAAAATAAAAAGATAAAAACTAAAAACTAATAAAAATAATAATATAAAACTAATAATAATAATCATAAATGATAATAATAATAATAATAATAATAAAAAAACGAATAATAATAATAAAAATGAAAAATAAAAACATATATATGTAATAATAATAACAATGAAAATGGGACAAAATTAGGTGTCAACAGCTGCCCCTCTTTGCTCATTGCTGAGTATCAGGAATAGAGCAAAGACAATTGACAGTAATTTTGTCCGGCTCATGAATCTTTTTCTTCCCTTTCTTTTCTTTCTTTTTTCTTTCTCCCTTTTTTTTTCTTTTTTCTTTTTTTCTTTTTCTTTTTTTTCTTTTCTTTTTTTCGTATGCACTCCTCTTGCAGCAGAGGCAGTGAAACTTTAAAGTTTTTCTCTTTTCTTTTTTTTTTGTTTTTTTGTTTTTTTTTAATGCGCTCCTCTTGCAACAGAGGCAATGAAACTTTAAATTTCCTTTCTTTTTTTTTTGTTTTTTTGTTTTCGAGAAAGCTCCTCTTGCAGCAGAGGCAATGAAACTTTAAATTCCTTTCTTTTCTTTTTTTTTTTCGAGAAAGCTCCTCTTGCAGCAGAGGCAATGAAACTTTAAATTCCTTTCTGAAAATGTGCTCCTCTTCTCTTGCAACAGAGGCAATGAAACTTTAAAAATGAAAGATTTCACATTCAAAGATCTAGGAATTCACATCTAGAAATTTTGTCTCAGGAATTCACATCCGAGTGTTTGTTTCGGAATTCACATCCGAAAATTCAGGTATTCACATCTGAATGATTTGTTTCGGGGATTCACATCCGAAATTTCATTTATCTCGTTCTAACATTGATTTGTTTAATCTTATCTAGAACTTTGTTTGAAGAGCTTCAATTCAAATTTAAACTTTCAGGAATTCTATTTCTTTTTTTCTTCTTCCCTTTTTTTTTCAATTTTCTTTTTCTTTCCCTTTTTTTTCTTTTTTCTTTTCTTTTTTCCTTCTTTTTTTTTTTTGAACTTAGACTTAAATCGGAAATTCACTTCCAATAATTTAAGGTTCTCGTTTAGAAAATTTCTATTTCGGGAATTCGCATCCAAATGTCCAGGAATTCTCATCTGGATTATTTATATCGGGAATTTCCCGTCCGATTGTTGGTTTCGAGAATTCACATCCGAAAATCTAGGAATTCACTTCTAGAAATTTTCTTTCGGGAATTCTCATCCGAATTTTAACTTGGAGATTCACATCCAAATGTCTGACTTGGGGATTCACACCCAAAAGTCCAGGAATTCTCATCTGGATAATTTATATCAGGAATTTCTCGTCCGATTGTTGGTTTCGGGAATTCACATCCGAGAATCTGACTTAGGGATTCACACCCAAATGTCCAGGAATTCTCATCTGGATAATTTATATCGGGAATTTCTCGTCCGATTGTTGGTTTCGGGAATTCACATCCGAAAATCTAGTAAATTTCTCACATTCCAACATTTTCTCTTTTTCTAAAAAATTTTATTTCATCTTAATTTCTTATAGAATTCAAAGTTCATCATCTTAAAATCCAAATTTTTGGCTTTAAAATTCTTGAAAATCATGTTTCCCAAAATTCCACTCAACTTAAAATTGAAAATTTTCTTACCCAAGGTTAAAAATTTTTCATTTCTTTCCTAGGTGCATGTGATGAATGCAATGCAAAGGTTGTTAAAAAAAATCATGCAAAATGATGGTAACAAGATTCACCAGACCATCCCTTCCGTCATCTTACCTTTCATTCTTAAAACTGATTCCACAATCTCCACTGTTTTTCTTTCATTCTTCACTACCTAATCAACTCTAGTATATTCCAATTAGAGACTTCAAGCATTGATATACTTCATTATCATCTCAATTCTCATTTGCCCGGTATCTTCCCAAAATTGGTAATGCATGAATTTTCATGAATAGTACTATTCATTTATTGTTCATCACTTCAATTTCATAACAAATGCAATGTCATCACATTTTCTTGATTTTTATTGGTATGAAATGGGATAAAAATCAAAGGAGGGGTGTTTACGATGAAGGGGATAGAAATAGTTTTGTCGAAGAGCAAGGCAACTTGAAGGAAAGAAAGGACAACAATTTTCAAACAAACAAATCTTCAATCAATCTTGATAGAAAATTTGGGATTTTTTCTCTAACAAATCTATTCCCTTGATGTCCTTAATCTTTTTGAGTTAATTGTATGGAGATTAGCCCTTACTTGACAAAATATTTCCACCATGACAATCTAAGGCAAAGATCTCTTCTTTACTTGCCAACTTGATCATTCCTCTTTATTTGACTTGAACCGCCCTTTTCGGGTTTTCAATTTGAGTCATTATATATTTTTTTTCTTTTTTTCATTTTTCCTTTTTTCTTTTTCTTCATTTTTCACTTTTTTATTTTTCCTCATTCATCATTTTTTTTTATCCATCCCCAACATCCTCATTATGGTCCATTATCACAGAATCACAATCTTCATGCATTTCTTGGCCCAGTGTATGGTCCTCCGACTCAAATCTTCACATTTGATCAAAATGGACTTTTAAGGTACGTAATGTAGGCTAGGGTGAGGGGTTATGAAAGAAAGGACATAACAGGCCCAAAATTTGTGTTTTAACGGGTTATAAACCAAAGGATCATTTTTTAATACATGACTCATTTAGGCACTTTGCCCCATTCTTCATCCATTCTTTTTCATTCTAATTCCATTTTTTATTTTTCACCCTTTTTCATAAATAACTTTAAAATGCAAAGGGGTTTTCTTTTATTTGCCCCTTAAATTCTTTCATAGATTTCAAGTGAACAAACTTCTTTCTTTTTCTTCCTTCTCTCTTCCCCTTTTTTTTTTATTTTGCCCCCCGATGTGGAGGGTGATCCTTGGTGGGTTTCTTAAAAAAAATAAAACAAACATACTCGGCTCAAAGGGGTTAGCAATGGATGATTTTCTTACAGTGAAATGTAGGTGAAAGATGGCCATTCTTCCTTTCAAATGTGAAAGCTTTTATCAAAGAATCATTTACTGAGCAGACACCAACTCGCGGAACCATCTGTTACAAAATTGCATGTCAACTCCCACCTTCTCTATATACGAATCATATTTTCACTGAAATATTTATGCTAAGATTTTGGACAAGATTATCAACACGAATAAAGCTTTGGTAGAGTTCTAATCCCAAATTATTATCAACATCGATATCATAATTATCGTTTAAAGATTTAAAAAATGGAGGAAACATGGTGAGGTATATAAAGAAGACAAAGCCAAATTTGAATCGAGGAAGAAAGAGAAATGTGATGAAAATGCATATGCTACTTCATTAAGATGATAAAAGATAAATGAAAGTCTATACATAAAAAGCCATTAAAGTTGGGCCATAACTTTAACCAAAAAACAATTTCACATCATCATGAATGACCCACCAAAAAGATCCTTTTTGTAGTTATCCCCTGGCATGGTTAGATGATAGGTTGACACTCATGCCTTTATCTCAAGATTCAATAAGCCTTTTCTGATCAAACTTTGCACCTTACGCTTAAAAGCAGGGCAATTTTCTATTGAGTGACCCAAGTTCCCATTATGATAGTCACATCGAGCATTAGGGTCGTACCATTCTGGATATGGAGGCTCTAAAGGCTTTAGTGGGATTGGGGTAACAAGCTGATTCTCAACAAGGTATTGGAATATTTCAGTGTAGGACCAAGGGACTGGATCAATGTCAGTCCTTCTTCGTTTGTTTCGGGATCCTCTTTGGTTATTTTGGGTAGGCATGGGTGTTTGGAAACCCATTTGCCAACTAGACTGCGGGATTGGCTGATGGGTATTCAAGCCTGGAGAGGTATTATTTGTGATGGGGTAATGGGTTTGGTACATGGGATAAGGATGATATGAAGCAAAGTCTCCCACATGTTGCCCATCATAATTCATAGCATGAACATCTCCTCTATTCCCCGATGTATCACCTTTTCTTGCATTCATGGCATCATCTCCTACAAGCTTGCCACTCTTAATTGCATTCTCTATTATTTCACCAGAAATTACCATATCCGCAAAATTCTTGGTGGCATTACCGACCATCATTTCATAAAACGGGGCCGGGAGTGTGGTGACAAACAAGATGGTGGTTTCTTTCTCTGTGAGAGGCGGTTGGACCTGGGCAGCTACATCCCTCCATCTTCGAGCATATTCTTTAAAGCTTTCCTCATGTTTCTTCCTCATGCCTTGTAAGGACAGGCGGTCTGATGCCAAATCTTCAATGTGCTTGTATTGAGCAATGAATGCCCGAGCCAATTCTTTCCATGAGTGGATATGGGCTCGATCTAGTTGGGTGTACCACCTGGCAGCTGATCCAGTAAGACTATCTTGAAAAATATGCACCAATAATTCATCATTCTGAGCATAGGCAGCCATTTTCTGACAATACATCTTGATATGAGTTATCGGGCATTTGGTCCCATCATACTTTTCAAATTCTGGAACCTTGAACTTTGGTGGGATAACTACACCTGGTACCAAACAAAGCTCGCTTGCATCCAAAGAGCCATATAAATCCATCCCTTCGATAGCTCGTAATCTTTCTTCAAGGAGATCAAACTTGGTTTGAGACTTTAAATTCTCTGTCACTGTTGATACACTCATCTTCAATTTCCTTTGTTCTTTAGGATCATCTGAATTATGGACAGAGATTGGGTCTGATGGGTTCCTGCTGGGGTTTGGATTGTCATACCCTGAAAATGGCGTATGCTGTGAAGTATAGACTTGGGGTGGAATGAGACTATGTGGATATGAACATTCACCTTCTTGTGTCCACCTTTCTTGAGTAGTTACTTCCCCTACTGGTTCTTTTCCTCTATTCATTTTAGTCATCATCTCCAGCATTGCAGCCAATTGCCCCTTCATCTCTTCTTGCGCCTTTTCTATTTTCTCCATTCGGCTAGCCTGTCCTTCTTCCATGGTCTAAGCTTGTGAGAGTCCTGAATTACTTTGTAATCTTTGATGGTCGAGAGGCCTTGAACCTTATTACCACAATTTTCTAATTAGAAAAATCTTATCTTATTTCTCTCAATCAATTTTTTTTTTTGGGAACAAACGAATTTTTTTCTTCTTTTTTTTTTCTCAAAAAACGAAGAGTATTAACATATTTACTGAAGTATAACAAGTCTATGATGTGAATTTTATGAAAATCATGTTATTTGTACATGTATGCAAATGGCATGTATGACAAAATCTATGAAATAGAACAATTTTTTTTCTTCTTTTTTTCTTGCTCTCTCTTTCTTTTTTGGTTTTTTTTTGTGGTTAGTTTGCATAACTTTCTTGATTTTACATGTTGGGTATTTAAGTTTTCACTTTAATGAAAATAATCAATCAATAGCACATGTACACAAATTTGATAAAAAAGAAAATTGAAAGAATAAACAAATTCAAAATTGTAAAAAAAAACTTAGTCTTGTTTCTCAAAGACTTTTCTGCAAAGTGTGATGCAACAATGTAAAATGCATTCCAGAACTCAAACTAAAATTTGCCTCTTATTTATCATATTCACTTATTAACTTAAGAGGTCAAGTCCGACACAAGTAAGAGAAGTTGAAGAGTAATCTTAAACCATATCAAAATTGTTTCAAAAACTCTCCCTCTTCTTTTTCCTTTGCTTTTTTTTTTAATTTTCTATGAGAAAAAACATATTCTTTTCCTTTTTTTTTTTGTGAAATGCTATGTAAACTATTTAAGACATGACACAATAACAAGGCATGATGAAGGACATGTTTATACAAAATGTATTTTGCACACAATGCAATGGTAATGAAAATCAAATTTGGTTTTATTTCACCTAACTTTCATGATTCTAAAATGCAAATGACATGACTATCAACATATATATACACAATGATGATGAAATGAATTAAAATGATACATGTCCCTAACATGTTTGAGAAAAACGAATATTTGTATTCACAATACCTAGACACTAATCTCATTATTACTTAATCCAATCATGCAAGAAAGAGGGAATTCCTAACTAAACTTGAGCATTCTTCTTCATTTTTCTAGAAATCATTCTTCTCTGATCACCAAAATTTTCTTTTATTTTCTATTTTTTTTAAAAATAAAATTCACATTCCCTATTCTATTCCTTTTTCAAAAATTGATTTTATTTCACTTTTATTTCAAATCAAACTTTTTCTTTTATCACTAAAATTTTCTTTTTTATTTTCTATTTTTCCTAAATTTCACATCCCTTATCGATTCTTTTTTTAAAAATTAACTTTATTTCATTTTTATTCCAAATCAAACTATTTTTTTTTTTGAATTCTTTTCCACACAAATTCAAAGACAATTTTTTCGTTGAAATCTTTTTGTTCAAAAAAAATTTTTTTTTTATGAGATAACCAAGAAAAGGGAAAAAATTTTTTGTTTTTATATTTTCATTAAACTCCTATACAACCCAAAAATAAAAAATATATTTTTCTTTATTTTTTGTTGTCAACTTATTCTTTAAATTATTCAGAAAAGGAAAAAAGAAAAATCAATGAAAGATTTTGTTAACTCTATTTTACCTTTATTTAGAAAAACCTTCAGCTCTCTTCGTATCTTTTCATTTATTCCCATTTTTATGCCCATATTTTGAAAGAAATCCCTCTTCTCCCCCTTTTTTTTTTAAGAAAAATTATTCCCATTATTTTGAAAGAAAAGTTTGTTTTATTATTTTTCTCACACTTTCTTTTTTCATTAAAATTTAGATTTCTTTCTTTTTATTCTACAAAATCTCTTTCCACAATTTTATTATTATTATTATTATTTTGAAAAATCCTTTTTGAAAAACAAGAAAAGTTTCTAAGACTTTGATTATGGACAATTCAAACCCAAGTCCATAGTACCTTTATTATTGATACGAGAAATGGGGTCAAATAATGTTCCCTCTTGTGTCCTAATATCGGGATAATTTCTACAAAAATTGAGCATGGTTCTACCTAAGGCTGGCCTCTTAGGTTTTTCTATATGCTGAGCTGGGTTTTCAAATCTAAAGGTTCCCAAATTATACCTCACTGTCGTCCACACTGGACTAGTAAGATTTAATTTGAGTGGGAGTATTTCGATTGCCATTGCGGAGGTGATTACCTCACGAGAGCAAAGGTACTCTACTCCCTCCTAAGAAAGACTGAACCCGGGTATAGAGCTCATGTTATGCAAATGCAAGTGCAAGTGTGTGTATGAGGGTACATTTATCAAACCATAACCCTTATTCTACCCCAACAATTTATTAGCAATAATATATACAACTAAAGAATGCTATAAAATAATCAACATAATTAAAACACAAATGCAACTAATTATTTTAAAATTAAAGAAATTAAATTTAAATATTAGTTAAGACCTTTAAATTAAAACTTAGGATAACACATGATTAATAAATGGCTTGACCCTCAAAAAGCGTCCCCAGTGGAGTCGCCAAGCTGTCGTAACGGCTTCGCGCTCGACGATTTTCGAAAAAAGCGTTTAAAAACAAAAATGGAGTCGCCACCAATCTTTTTTATTAGGTGTGATTGGTCACCTGAAAATGTTTATCTTTTCAACAAAATCTCAAAATTAATTAAGTTTTATTAAAAAGATAATCTTTTGGTCTGCGAAACAAAAAATTGGGTTCGGGGGTACGGTTACGCGTGGGGAAGGATTAGCACCCCCACGACGCCCGTTAAAAAACGGTACCATAATAATCATGTGTTATCCTTTGATTTTAATGAAATGGTCTTTGAATTAATATTTAAAAATAATTCTTTTTTTATTGTATTTTTGAAGCATTTTTATTATTTATCAAAATTATTTTTCATTTAAAAAAAGGTTAGATTTTGTTTATCGAAAGTGAGTGTGAACCCTTTTGTATTGAATAATTAAATCAAATATCCCAATACTCTGGTAACATTTGAAATAATTTTCCTCACCTAGAGATTTCTTAAGAATCACTACTTGTGACTTCTACAGAATCTCATCCTCGGAAGGACTCACACCCATTTCGGAAATTATTATGAATGCATATGATGCAAACAGATAAAATGATGCAAATGAATTTTTTTATTTCAAATTTCATTATTTATTTGTTTATTTATTTATATTTCTTTATTTTTAAAACAAAAACTTATTCATTTTTTTATAAAAATTTAAATTATTGAAAAATCATACTAAATATTCCAATACTTTTGGCAATAATTAGTACGACTCTTCTCACCTAGAGATCAGCTAGGAATCACTACTTGTGACTTCCGTAGCATCCCATCATCGGACAACTATTTATTTAAATTTAAAATTTATTATTAATTTCCTTTATTTTTAAAAAAAACTTATTTGTTTTCATTTTTAATAAAAAATAAATTATTGAAAAATCATACTAAATATCCCAATACTCTGGTAACATTTAGCACGACTCTTCTCACCTAGGGATCAGTCAAGAAATCACTACTTGTGAGTTTCATGACGTCCCATCATCGGAAGATTGTTTATTTAAATTTTATCATTTATTCAAATTTAAATTTCATTATTATTTATTTTATTATTATTTTTTTAAAAAACATTTCCTAATCAATAATAATAATTAAGGAAAATATAAAAAAAAAATTTCCAAAACTTTTGTTTTACGCCATGCACTACTAATAATAATAATAATAATAATAATAATAATAATAATAATCACAATAATAAAACACAAATAATAATAATAAATAATAATAATAATAATAATAATAATAATAATAATAATAATAATAATAATAATAATAATAATAATAATAATAATAATCACAATAATGAAACACAAATAATAATAATAATAATAATAATAATAATAATAATAATAATAATAATAATAATAATAATAATAATAATTAAACATTAAAAAAGGCTAAAGTTAAAGCAAACATACCAAGAGGATTTGGGTTTCAAAACCCCAAAAAGAGCCCTTCAAAACAACCCAAAAGGTAGCCCAAAATGAAGCCCAAATACAAACTGGATTGGGCCGGATTCTGCTGGGCCAAGCAGGTTGGACCGGGTCGGACGCGGCACGGGTCGGGTCGGAGCGCTGGGCACGCGGGTAGCTGGGATGCTTCCGGGTCGGACGAGCGGGTAGTGGAGTCGGGTCGGGCGTGACACGCGGGTCGCGGGAAGAAGGTGGAGCCGGGTCGGGCGCGCGGATCCCGGGTCGGATCCGGGTCGCGCGCGGGTCAGCCAAATTTTTTTGCTATATAAACCAACTCTTTTTTTTTTAGCTCATTTTTTCTCTTTCACCCAAAAAAAATTCCAGAGCCTCTGAGGCTCTCTGCCAGGGGCGATTCCCGGCCGCCGCTGGGGTCGCCTCCGGCCGCCGTCGCCGGTGGCCAAAATCAAAAAGAAAGCTGCTTTCCGAAGCTTCTCCCCTTCCTCTTTTCGATTCCGACCACCGTTCTCCCAAAAATGGTCCTAACCCTACGGATCTGAGGTTGAAACCCTCGGTTTCCTCTCCTTTTTGTTTTGTTTTGTTTCGTTTGTTTGTTTTTTTTTGTTTTGGTTGATGATTTCGGATGCTTTTGTGATGGTGGTGGTTGTTGGTGTGTGTGTGTGTATGTGTTTTTAGGTTTGAGGTTTCGGTTTGGGTGATTTTGAGTCTAGGGGGTTACGGGTTTGGTGTTTTGTTTTTGTTTTCGATGGTGGCTTCGTGTTTCGGTGATGGTGCGGTGATGCTCGGTGGTGAGGAAGTGAGGTCGAATGATGGGTGTTTGGGTAAGGCTCGATGGCGAGGGATGATGCTGGTTGTTGATGTCGAGCCAGAAGAGGTGGCCTCTGGTGGTGTTTGGGGATGGTCTTGGAGGTTCCCCGTGAGCTGAGGATTGAGGGGATTTTCTAGAGGGAGTCTCGATATGGTCTGGTGTAGATGGGATGGGCGTGGCAGGAGTAGCTGGTGGTGGTAGCCGGCGATGGGATGGGAAGTAGGGGACTGGCGGGGACAGGGTGATGGACTGATTGGACAGAAACAAAGAAAATAAAAATAAAAAGATAAAAACTAAAAACTAATAAAAATAATAATATAAAACTAATAATAATAATCATAAATGATAATAATAATAATAATAATAATAATAAAACGAATAATAATAATAATAATAATGAAAAATAAAAACATATATATGTAATAATAATAACAATGAAAATGAGACAAAATTAGGTGTCAATAACTAGATCTAGGACTTTTTGTGTACTTTTGTGAAAAACTAATTTCGTAAGAAGGAAGAGGATGTCAAAAGGAGTATTTTGATCTATTTTAGGGACAAAGGTCGTTTGCAATAGCTTGTCGCGATGGTGACGAGCGACCGACTTTCATAATGGTCGCCAAATTCAGAAAAGATATTAAGTAATTTAAATTATATTAAAGATAAAAATATTTTTTTATTTTTTTAATATTTCTTAAAGAGTATGTATCATCATCTTAACTTTTCTTATAAAGTCTAAAAACTCTACTTGTAATGTATTGAATAATAATAAATCTTAAAAAAAAATGAAAATCTGATATACTGTCAATAAAGTATTTATATTCCACAAGAATTAATGTTAACAAAGGGACACATACTTTTTAAAAAATATTTTAAAAAAACTTTTCAAAAAAGAAAATTTGTGTGGTATTTTTTTAAACTCTTCTTGTGAAATTAAAACTTTCACCGTTAGTAAATACGATAATAATCCTTAGAAAAACCGATTATAAAAAGAAAATGAAATATGTAGCAATCTCTTAATCCTTGTCGTGAAGTTAAAACTTCTCACTTTCAGTTTATCAAATATAAAGTCTATATTGGAGAAATTATCAAATATAAAAAACTTTCAATGAGCTCATATATATGATCCCACTGCTGAGCAAAAAAAAAAATATATATGATCCCACTGCTGAGCAAAAAAAAAATGAAAATCTGATACACTGTCAGTGAAATATTTATATTTTATAAGTATTAATGTTAACAAAAGGACACATACTTTTTAAAAAATATTTTTAAAAAACTTATCAAAAAAAAATTTGTGTGATATTTTTTTAAACTCCTCTTTTGGAATTAAAACTTTCACCGTTAGTGAATGCGATAATAATCCTTAGAAAAACCGATTATAAAAAACAAATGAAATATGTAGCAATCTCTTAATCTTTTTCGTGAAGTTAAAACTTCTCACTTTCAGTTTATCAAATATAAAGTCTATATTGGAGAAATTATCAAATATAAAAAACTTTCAACGAGCTCATATATATGATCCCACTAACTTTGCTAAGCCCAGACAACGTTCAGGGCATTAGGCACTATATTATTGCTCCGACCACCTGTTTCATCTCATTTCCGTGTGTAGGCACTAGAGATTTCCTCATGGGCCAACACAGTCACCTCCTGGAGAAAATCCTCGTATAAGCACGGTAAGTCCGTTATCAAACTTCTTCTAATTGTAGGAATAAATCTTATTTTATGTAAAGATATAAAAAGCCAGACCCTTCAATATAAAAGAAAAATATACATGTAGATGCCAATGAAGACTTGATTTAGTGTTAAAAAAAAAGTTTTGAGACTTTGAGATCTCCGAGTTTAATTTTCACTTTGTCGTAATTTGAGTTTAGTTATTTGGTCTAATTATGTACTAATTCAGTTAGTTAAATAATTCAGTTAAGTGATTTACAAATGGTTATGAGTTCTAGTAATATTTTATTATGATTGTAATTTCTCATGTTATGTATACATAACATGAGAAATTAAAATAATTAAACAAAATCAAAATGGACAAGCTAACTCTTTACAAATTAGGGTGCAAACACACACACACACAATTATATAAAGAAAAATACGATAAATTTGCAATGCTGAAAATTTAAAGATAATAAAAAGAATTAAATTTTTGAATACTATAGATAAAAATATTAATTTTGTACTATAGATAAAAGTGTTTAAAATCACATCTTTCACATGAATATAATATAATGCAAGATTGACAATGAAACTTCATAACAATTATTTTTTATTGTTGTATAAAATGTTAAAAAATTTTAATTTAATAATGATGGCAAAAAGTCCTTACAAATATGATAATATTTTGAAAAGAAATACTTTTGTTGTTATAGATATTTTATATATATATATATATATATATATATATATATATTTATATCGCAAGAAATTTTTAAGTTGTTGCATAAAATTTTTTTAAATCTTTTAAGGCAACGACAATGAAAAGTCGTTGCAAATATAAAAAAAAATCGTAATGACTTGTTTTAATCGTTGTTAATTTAATATGAATTCACAATAATAAAAATTATTGTTGTGCAAAGTATAAAAAATTCAAATAAGCAACGACTATGAAAAGTCGTTACAAATATAATTGCATTTGCAACGACATTATTAGTCATTGCATATCATGGTTGCTAAAAGTCTATTTTCTAATAGTGGTACTTCAAAAGAAAATATACATGTGGGCAGTCCATTCCTTTGTCATGCATATTATCTTAAATGTTGGATTTAATTATTTGAATTGATTTCAAATTTCAAATTTCAAATTTCAAATAATAAATTATTTTTATTTTCATTTACATTTACATTTACATTTACATTTACATTTTTTCGCATACCTTTTACATTTCAACTTAATAATTCAGGTTCAAATACAAATAAAAATAAAAATAATTTTAATAACTACGAGCATACAAATATTTTAATTAATTGTCAATAAAAAGTTATTGCAAAATTCATATTGTAAGAATGTGATTGTGAGTTGAAGATGATGTTATTTCTATTGTAAAGTACCCCTCACCTAAAGTCAATAATCTATTAATAGTTGACGCAGTAAGAATCCTAAGGTTGAAGCTATTTTATTTATTTATTTATTTAAAATTTAAGATTTATTATATTTAATTTTTTAAATAAGTTTTAATTAGTATTTGATTTCAATTGATTTTTTTAACATGCGTATTTTATATATGCATCGAAATTTTTAATATATTGTCTAAAATTCATGTCATCAAAATAATTTTTTCTTAATATTTTTATTTTTATTTTTATTTTAAAAACTATTATAAATTAAAATAGTACATCCCACAAGTTTAAACCTAATAATTACTAAAAAAGAATTAAAATATCAAAAAAAATTGAAATAATTAAAATATCAAATTTTTAATTATTAAAGTCTCCTTTAAATGTTTTACTTTAGATTAACTCTATGTGGAGCCCAAAAAAGAAATGGCTCTTTATACCCATTCATTTTAAAGATTTTATAAAAAAAAATATTAGGCTTAATACCTACATATGCTCTGAACATTTACCACAAAATAGAATTAAGCCTTCAATATTTAATTGCATGAAAATCAGTCTATTAAGTTTTATTTTAAGTAATTAAAACCTAAACGTCTCAAAATTAAAAAAAATTAAGTATATTTTTGTTAAGTCTTTTAACTATCGTTATCCTTGCACATCAGTTAAAACTTAATGGCAATTAGAGGAATTTAACGAAAATATAGTTAATTATATTATTTTGAAACATTTAGGTTTTAATTGCTTAAAATAAAACTTAATGGACTGATTCCATACAATTAAACATTGAGGGCTTAATTCAATTTTGCAATAAACGTTGAGGGCATATTTGAGTATTAAGCCAAAATATTAAATAAAATTGGGTCTATGTCGTTATCTTAACGTCAATTGTTGGGTCTAAAAACTTCAATGGCAATGTATTAGATAATAATCCATTTAATATACTTTAAAGGATATGTGCCTCCTTTTTCACCCTGTTTGTGAAGTCTAAAATCATCGCTTATGATGTATCAAATGATTTCTCTAATATATATTAGTTTTGCATAAATTAAAATTGGATTATTATTCAATATATTGTTAGTAGAATTTTTTGACTTCACAAGTGAGATTAAGATGATGACACATATCTCACTTTATTTATTTATTTATTATTTTTTTAATTTTTCCTAAAGGATGTGTTATCATCTTAGCCCCTTGTGAAGTCTAAAAACTCTATTGACAATGTATTGGATAATAATATAATTTTAAATTAATTCTATTAAAATCTTAATTTTTTATAACATATATATATATATATATATATATATATATTAATTCAAGAATAATTTTAAATTGACTCCATTGAAAGAGAAAATTAAGAATCAATGTGATAAAATAGACAAAATTTAAGGGACAATATATAGTTAGTGAAAAATAGAGATTGAATGTATCTTTGGCTTTTATTTCAAAAAGAAAAAACCAGCTAAACAATTAGTGAATATAGAGAAAAATTATTTTATTGGTTAGTTGTTTTTTTTACTACAAAAACTAGTCTTTAGTTTTTTTAATCTACCCAATTAGATTAATTAAGATTAGGTATCTTACATTCGGTTTTGAGTAAAGTTTGGATAGCTAATTTTTACCCATACGTCATGGATTCGTGCAGGATTTTGATAATGATCTTAAGGTGCCCATAACTTGATCCAATTGTAAATAATAGTTTTTTAATATTATATATTTTCAATTAATAAATTATTTATTATTTATGTATTATCTAATTAAATTAATTTATAAACCTTTCTAATTATAATTTTTAACTAATTTATTTTTATAAGGAAACTTAAATTTATTAATTTATTTTTAATATTATATCAAAATTAATTTTAAATTTAAATTTATGTCTAACTTAATAGATAGATATTTATTGAATTCAGTTAATTAATGAGTATTTTTTTGGTCGAAACCTCTCGGTATCTAAAGGCCACTTTGGGTTCGACTAATCAAAAGTCGAGCCATTGTCAAACCCAATACGAGGGAAGTTCTCCCAATACTGTTTTCGCCATTGACAGCATCATCATCAATTAGCGAGTATTCTTCAATTTATATGAGTATATTTTTGGTAGCAAAAATTATGATATTCTAGTAATTGATTTGATTCATCAATAAGTGGTTGGAAGAAGTGAAAATAGACTTCTTTCTCATATATTTGAATATGATTCGAATCATAGAGTCTTCATTATTGGGAGGACTTTATTGTTTACCACTCGCAGCCCAAACAAGATAATTTTAGACCGTAAAACAGATGAAAATATCTGTAGTTACATCAAAAAAGGTAACTGATCTTCTTCAGATATCATAAAATATAATTCAGGTATTAATTTCTCAAAATTTCAAAATAGTGAGTACCTATTTTTTAGGTATAATGGAATTCTGGTATCATTTATGTTGTTTACATGTATCCTTTCATTTCAATTTTTGGGTAATTTTTGTATGGTTGGGTTTGGCTTAAATTCATTTTGGTTTTTCATTCTACTCACATTGCGTGGTTGTCACTAGCCTAAAGGAATTTGACCTAGTGATGATTCGATTATGGGATTTTTCACTATGAATTATCCTCACTTAGGAACTCATCAAGACCTTATATCATTGAGCTAACTCATTGGGTTTTTTATTCTTTCCTTTGCTTATCAAAACTCATCCTAAAATACTTCTTCCTCAAGATTAAGTTTGAATTGGGTATTTTTTTTCTTCAAAATAGCAGTTTTGATAAAATGACAATGCAAAATATTTTTTAATAAATAAGGCTTGCCTTAGTTGTTGTTACCCTACATTATAAGGAATTAGGTCTAAAGTTCCATTTTCCACTCTCTCATTGCATCTCCTATGAACCAAAGTATTTGAAAAAGCATAAACCATTAACCAACTATATACTTTCAAAAAAAAAAAAACTAAAACTCAATAAACTCAAATCACTTGTGAGGCCCATCAAATCACCATTTCTTATTAGGAGAATGCTAAGGACAGTCACTTTTAACACTCTTACATTTCTTAGACCATATCACTTATTATTTTTACGTGAAGATAGGTTACGCATGTGAAAAGTAAAAATCTAAAGTACGAGGATGCTAAAAATTACTTTTCAAGTAACCTGCAATTATAGGTAATCAGTCTTCCCGTAAAACCAAAAAATGACATGACCAAATAAGAATGAAAGTGTTAAAAGTGACTATCTTTAGCATTTCTCCTCTTATTATATTATATTATTTTAGTTTTGAAATATAACATTCAAATTAATTTTTTGAACAAAAGTATACATGCCAATGCCAATGATCATTTAAAATATTAAAATGGATATGTTATTGTATTATTATTTTCACGTAACTTGAGATCTTATCAAAAAATATAATTGACTTGAACAGCAGTCATTATCTGCTTCTAGATTATTTGACTCAGAAAACTGTGATTCTTTTATTTATGAAATATTTTTTCATACATTGTGGTAAAAATTTTAGATTTGCGATAAAAATTAACAAAATAAAAACAAATATTTTTAATTTAGGATTTATTAAAAATAAAAAATTAATTAAAAAAATATGACTTAAATAGTTTCTTGACATCTTTATGAAATTAAAAATTTTCGTTATTTATGAAAAACTAAACTTTTTATTTATGAGCTCAAAATTTCTAAAAACCAAAAATTATCAAATGAGGTCAATGAAACGAGGATAATTTTTTGTATCAGATATCATACATTTATAAATAATTTAAATCAAACAATCAAATTAATGTATGGTCTAACATACAATTCATATAGAATGTGAGATTTAAATTTGAAATTTTGTTGTCTTATTAAAGTTTCAATATCTCCATTTTGCCACTAAGGGGAAGATTACGAGAATAATTGAACTTTACACAATCATTCAAGACAAATATTTGTTAATAAGGAATTAAAGATACAACTTTACCCAAAGTTACATTGTCAAACAACAAAGGTGTAACCTAACAGTTATGACTCTTTTTTAGAAGATATTAAATCCAAGATTCGATTTCTTTCATTTTTTTCATATATTTCTTATGAATAAAAAATAAAATTACATTTTCAACCGTCAACAATAAAAGAGAATAATGAATAATATTCGGCCCGGCAGAAACGGGCCGAATTTGGGTCCGAGATGGCATAGAGAAAGGGCCAACATTGGGCTATGACGTGGACGAATATTCTGCCGAGATGGGCTTTGAGATGGATAATTTTCTGCCCAGGTAAAAAGGGCCGCATTTAGGTACGAGAACAAATTAACTATCAAAATTTAATTATCTCTACCGAAACCCTAACTTTTTTTTCTCTTATTTCACTTCCTTCCCTCTCAAACTGAACGGAGGAGGTCGGGGAGACAAAATGGCAGCCACCGAGCACACCGTTTTGCAGTTCAACACGCCGTCAATGGCGAGCCTTTCGGCGAAGGTTCACCCTCTAGTCATCTTTAACATCTGCGATTGCTACGTCAGGCGTCCCGACCAAGCCGAGCGCGTCATTGGCACGCTCCTCGGGTCCGTCCTCCCTGACGGCACCGTCGATATCCGTAACTCCTATGCCGTTCCTCACACCGAATCCTCGGAACAGGTGTCCTAATTTTTATCTTCAAAATTTTTTTGCTACTTTTAAATTTGTTTTTTGGATTGAGATTTGTTTAGCTTATAGTTAAGTTTGGGTGCTTTTTCTGATTTTTGAGTATAGTTTTAGAGCTATATGCTGAAATAAAGAAAAGATATATCAATGATGCCACTAGTGGTTTCTATTGTTCCTTGTAAATTGAATCTTTTTTCTTAATGTGATGATAGGCTTCCCGCACTAGTATGAATTAGTTTGGATTGAAATACTCTCCCATATATGAAGTCTTCTTAAGAAGAAAATCACGTTTGAAGATTGCATGCTCTTGTTATTTAGTGTTGAACTTCCGGTGAGGTTTGGGTTCTCGCAAGTTTTGTGGCTCGGAATTGGTGATTCTTATACCGATTTCCAAATAAGAATACAATTTTATGTAAAGTGAATATGTAATAAAGTCTTAACATTGTCTCACTATTGAAGATGAAATCTTTTGCATTCACTGTCTTGCATTCGTGTTATATATTATTGAATTAAAAAAAAGTTGACCTTTTAAGTGTTGTGGTTTAGTTTTGTTTATGCTGAAGTCAGCTAAGTAATACTAATAATGACATGTTTTCATAGGTTTAGAGCAGTTAAGGTTTTTTTTTTCAATTTTAAATTGCTTTTGTAATATTTCAATATGGCTCCAGGTTGCTTTGGATATTGAATACCATCATAATATGTTAGTCTCCCACCAAAAGGTGAATCCAAAAGAAGTCATTGTTGGATGGTAATTCTAATCTCCCTACCAAGTTTTATTGTTTTTCTCAGAAAAGAAAAAAGAAATAGTTGTTGAAGCTCTTCATTTTTGTTAGGTTGTTAAACAAATTTAAGACTCTTTTTATTAAAGTGTCTCAAATGTTCTTTTTTCCACTGTCACAGTTGAACTGATTGACCACCAAATGCGAGTTTGTAAATTTCTGCAATAGTATCAGTCTTCCCATAATTCTGTGTAACTTTGCAGGTATTCTACTGGGTTTGGGGTCACAGGCGGTAGTGCGTTGATCCATGATTTTTATTCTAGGGAAGTACCTAACCCTGTTCATTTGACAGTGGATACAGGATTTAGGAATGGAGAGGGTACTATAAAGGCCTACGTTTCTGTCAATTTAGCTCTTGGAGATCGACAACTTGCAGCTCAATTCCAAGAAATTCCTCTTGATCTACGTATGGTTGAAGCTGAGCGACTTGGATGTATGTTTCATTTAAACTATCTTAGATGCATCTTGTTTCCATTAAGATATGTTCTATTCTGTCTAGCTCTGTAAAAGTACATGTGTGTGCTTGCTTGAACGCATATTCTCACCCCTGGCTTTATGCCTGCGTAAGAAGGTTTCTTAGCTGCAATGGGCTGGGGAATGCCTGAAGTTTTGTCACTATGCCCCTGGATGATTCGTATGTATATATACATCTTTAGGTGGTTGGTTGGTGGAAGGAGGGCTGTGGCTTCAAGGTTGGGTAACTGTGGATTAAGGTTATGCTCCCTTACCTTGTTGCAGTACAGCATTGCTTCTGATCTGGTCTGCGTTTCTTGGGGCTTTGTTTAAAGTCTTTTTAGCGGGGAGTTTTGCTTTTATAGAGTATGTAGCAATTAGCATTAGGATTTGAATCATTAAATCTATTCTGAAAAAGACTTTTTTAATTAGTCAATTCTTGCCCCCAGTGATTAACGCAAGGACCCTGACAATCCGTGCTGGCAACTAATACTGCCTTAAAATTTGAGTTTCAAAGTCTTATGTCTTGTATGATCTTTTTCTTTGGGGTGCTTAGAATGATAAAACTGTCATGGTAGCAGAAGCTTGACATCCGCCTCTTAACATTTAACATTTAATATAGTGTGCTTCCAGTGAAGAGGATGTTTATATGTTAGTTCTTATGTAGTTCTGCCTTGCATGTTTATGTCATCTTTCTTTAACTGGTTACCACATATAAGAAATCTTGATACATCTAATTAAAGATATTTGTTGTAAAATTAGTTGATATCCTCAAGACAACAGCCATTGACAAACTGCCAAATGATTTGGAAGGAATGGAAGTAACAATGGAAAGATTATTGGCTTTGATAGATGATGTCTACAAATATGTTGATGATGTTGTGGTATGTAATTTTGCTCTCTTCTTTATTTTGTTCTCAACTGCTGCCTTATATAACATTTGTTTTCATTATCAGGAAGGGCTAGTTGCCGCAGATAATAGCATAGGTAGATTTATAGCAGATACGGTAGCATCTTTACCTAAACTATCTCCTCCAGCTTTTGATAACCTTGTGAATGATAGTCTGCAGGTACGATTAAGTGTAATTTACTCTTATCGAAAAAATTGTTTAAAAGTTTGCATTAAAACAATGCTTTGATGTTTTTGTGATGAAATCTTGCAACTTCTAGGATATAAATTAATATCTCTTTTAAGTGTTAAGATCCTATCTTTCCTGGAAAGTTACATAAAACACCCTGCTCTAATTCTCGTGGCTCTTGCCTTGTGCAGGATCAGTTGCTGTTGCTATACTTGTCAAGCATCACTAGGACACAACTCGGCTTAGCAGAAAAGTTGAACACAGCTGCTCAGATCCTGTAAGATCAGTCCAAGTGATAAATTTCTGTTCCTGGGCAAATCATTCTTTTTTGATTGTTGCCATTTTTATCTTAGAAGGTTTTGTAATTCTTACTCTTGGTTGAGCGGTAAAGTTGCCCTACAGTTTCTATAAGTTGCTTCTCTTAACCTATATCCTTCTTCAGTGAGTTGAATTAAATTTTGCTTTTAATTCGCTCCTTGAGTAATCTTGTTTATCTTGCTTCAATCGTGGGAGTGAGAATCAGGGCTTCAACTTTCTCAGGGCAAACTAAAGGTATCTTGTTTAAATCATGTCAAATGGTATAAATATTTGAGAGTGATACGGCAAATAGCGCCATTGTTTATTGTAAGATCATTTATTTGCTTAATTATAAGTAGTTGTTTTAACTCTTAAAGCCTACTTCAAAACGGGAAACGAGGCCTCGAGCTTTCTAAAATCATGTGGTGCCTTGTGGTTGGTCATCTTCAGTCCATGTCCTCCGTATTAGCATTGTACAAATGGGCCGGACCGGCTCTAATGAGTTAGGTTCATTTATAGTCGAATCAAAAGCTTTTTTCTTACCTGAGCATGAAAATGAAAATTCAGCCTAGATTTTAAGTTAACAGGCTAAATTGGTTGATTCGGCCTGTACTTTTGAGAAACAAAAAATTAGAAATTTACATTAACATTTCATTTTCTTAATAAATAAATAAAATAAAAATTTAAAATAAACATAAAATAAACTTAGAGTTTGTATATGATGCACTAACAGTGTATAGTTTTTATACACTGTCAATGCATCAGAGGTTGATACCTCATCGATAGGTTCTTATGGGCAAATTAAAAAAATTTATTTATATTTGCATATAAGTGCCCATTGATGAAGTGTCAACCTCTGGTGCAATGACAGTATATAGAAACTATACACTGTCAATGCATCATATATAAATCCATAAATTTATATCAAATTCATAACATTAATATCTAAGAATTATTTTATTTTAATTTTTTAATTAAATGAAATAAATTACATGTAAATAATTAAAATAAAAAATTTAAATATAATTAAAAACTCATCGTACAATAAAAAAAATAGTTAAACTCACTCATTTAGGTCCGGATTTAATTAGATCTTTATTCGAACTAAACAAGCAGGGCTTTGGCCGAAAAAAAAAAAAAACAAGCGGGGCTTAGAACTTCTTTTTTCCTAAATAGCTTACAAAAGTAGAGTCCATGGTAAAATGAATCAAATCGGAATGGCCACACAAGCTACGTCTAGTTTAACAGTATTGCCTCCGAACACTTTCATGTCCATCTAGCATTTGATAAGCTGTCATTGATTTTAAAATGCTTCCTGTGTTTGGATCTCAAGAGTATGTTTATTCCCTGCCTGCCTTCTATCAACCGGATATTTTTAATGTATAATTAGTTATTCAATATCAAATTCAATCGAGTTTAAATTATGAAATTTGAATTCAATTTGGTAGAATATTTGAATTGTTTGTATTTATTTGATAAGTTTGATTTATTATAATTTTTTTTTGATTTATAAGAAAGTAAAAGGGAAAAGAAATTGGCTTAATAGCCAAATATAACCCCAACGTTTAGGGTAAAATAGAATTAAGGCCTCAGCGTTCAATTGCATGGAAATAAGGCCATAAAGTTTTATTTTCAGCAAATAAGGCCTAAACGTTAAAAAAGAATGGAATTATGGTTATAACCGTTAAATCACTGTTATGTCTGTTTGTTTTGCCCACGTGGCATGCCACGTGTCATGCTGACGTGGATAATAATGCTACATGTCATGCTGACGTGTCATAATATTACAACATGTCATGCTGACATGGATATAAGTTAATTTTTCTTTTTTTTTCAATGTTTAATACCCAAATACATCCCCAACATTTATAAAAATATGCAATTAAGCCATCAACGTATAATTTCATGGAAATAAAGACACTAAGTTTCATTTTCAGCATGTTAAACCTAAAAGTTATAAAAATAATATAATTAAGGATATAGTCGTTAAATAACTGTGATGTCCGTTTTTCTTGTCCATATGGCATGCCACTTCAACGTTGACATGGATTATAAGGCCAGGTGGACCAGTGATGTAGCATAATATTGCCACGTGTCATGCTGACATGGATATAAGTTAAATTTTCTTCTTTTTTTTTCAGAATTTCATTTTTTTTCAAAATAAACATTTTTTAAAAGTTCATTTCTTTTCAAATTTACATTTTTCATAATTTTATTTTTTTAATTGAATATTTTTTAAAAATTACATTTTTTTTCATAACTTCATTTTTTTAAATTACATTTTTTCATAATTTCATTTTTTTAAAATTAAATTTTTTTAGGCTTAATAGCCAAATACATCCCCAACGTTTATTAAAATATGCAATTAAGCCCTCGACGTATAATTGCGTGGAAATAAGGATATTAGGTTTTATTTTTAGCATATTAAATCTAAACGTTATAAAATAACGGAATTAAGGATATAACCGGTAAAAACCAACAGTATCCGTTAACTTTGCCCAGCTGGCCTGCCACGTCGACACTGACCTGGGTGATAATGCCACATGGACATGTGGCGTGGCAAAATATTACCACGTGTCATGATGACGTGGCAATATATTAATTTTTTTTCAAAATTTCATTTTTTTTTCAAAATAAACAATTTTTTAATCTACATTTTTCATAATTTCATTTTTTTATTACATATTTTTTAAAATTTACATTTTTTTTCATAACCTCATTTCTTTTTTAAAATTACATGTTTTTCATAACTTCTTTTTTAAAAAAATTACTTTTTTTTTCATAATTTCATTTTTTAAAAAATTATATTTTTTTCATCATTTTATTTTTTTAAAAAATTACATTTTCAATCTCCCTTATAAGGAGGAGTTCACTGAAGATGTTATTGGCTCACGACAAAAACAGATATCCTAAAACAAAGTTGAGATATATGTTTCTGGTACGGAGGATGTCATTGCCTCGACACAAAAACGGATGTTTCGACCCCAACCCCAAAACATCCTAACCCATAAACCCCATTACTAATATACGGAAATAAAGAAGCCAAAAGAGAAATTTTTTTTTACCAGTCATAAACAGATTCATTAGCAAGAAATTAACTACAATTAATCCATTAAGCCATCACAGCTAAATTAAACTAGAACTAACGATAATTAAGCCTAAAACTAAGGTTCATGACAATTACAAATTCAACACAAATCAAATCAAATCAAATCAAAATATAATTAGCAATCCACCATTGCTTGATAAGAAATTGAACAAAACATAAAGCTCAAATTGATGGTGGCAGTAGCTACTTCAACAAAATGCATCATGGTGGCAATCACAACTTCAACCAAAAGCATCCCAGTTCTGACAAAAAAAAAAGGTGAAAATGTATACAAGCTCATTTGCAAGAAGTAAGTACCTATAATCTTAAGCTAACTTACTTACATGTCAGGTTAGTTTTTCCTTCCCCTTATCTTTGCCTCGTAAATGTTGTGTTGGAGCAACATTTTGTTCTTGGGTAATCTTTATTAACAAAAATAGGAAAAAAAAGTTTAAGAACACACATGGAACATAAATAGCACATCCAGCACCATAGCACATTTAAAGTTATGCAAAATTCAAGCCCAAGGATAAGATTACATAATCATTCCCTACATCAGATTCAGATCAAGTTTGAAAGCTTTTGATATCAAGTTTTCTAGGCCACAGACCAACAATTGATCCATATGCAAATCACAGCATCAAAATTTAGCAAAACCTATTTCTTCAAAACCAAAGAAAACCTCAAAAGCAGAAGTCCAACAGAAACACCATGAAGTTCAAGTCCAAATTCAATAATTCCAAGTTCAACAAGTTCATTAACTAAATAAGTTCAACAACAATGCTAATTGGTCATAAACATATTAGAACGTATCATAACACAGTAGAACATATCATAGATATGAAAAAATTCATTCTTACCTCTCCTGCACCAGGAGGAGTAGTTTCTGTTCCTCTTCCTTTTCCTCTTCCTCTTCCTCTTCCTCTTCCTCTCCGAACAGTAGCATTTTCTGATCTAAGAGTACCAATTTCAGCTCCTCTTCCCCTTCCAGCAGTACCAGATTCTGTACCAGGTGAACCAATTTCAGCTTCTCTTCCTTTTCCAACAGAACCGGATTCTGTACCAGGAGAACCAATGTCAGTTCCTCTTCCTCTCCTTCTTGTTGATGCAGATGAATCAACTACATCTTGTGGAACCTAAGAACAAGCAGCAAAGAAACAAAAGATTAAGCAAAAATTATAAAACAATTTAAAATAGGCAAATGAAAAATGTGAAACTTATAAAACAATAGCAACTTACAGAGCTAGATGTACACATAAAGTTGCTTTTTTCAGGGCAGCAAACTTTATTGTGTCCAGATTGTTTACAAAGAGCACAATGTTGCTTCTATCCCTTTTTAGACAACTTATATTTATTCCTAGGCTCATCATGCTCTCGAGCTCTATTTCTTTTGGGCCTACCAGGCATTCTTCTTATCAAAGGAGGCAGCATTGCTTCCAACCCACTTTTTGGCCATTCATTTTCACCATTGATAGGCTGTAAAGTGTGCTCATAAGTCCGTAAGTATGTCTCCTTTGAATAGCACTCATGGATGTACTCTTCTGGCTGACCACCATGATCAAAAATAGCACATATTGCATGGCAGCATGGGATACCAGTTAGATCCCATAATCGGCAAGCACATGTTTTCCTAAGAAGATTGGCTTTGAACTGCCTCTTACCACACTTAACCTCATAGCCATCACTGCCATTGAAAACAACTCGCCACTGAGTTGCTTCACTCATATTCTTGTTCAACTTTTCCCTCACAAGTGGACCATAATTCCCCACCCATTTTTCCACATTCTTTCTTTTCTCAGCTATCCTAGTCATCACAGCCACTCTAATCTCCTCAAGCATGGTTATAATAGGCTGATGTCTGGCTTTGACTAGAGTGCCGTTGAATGTATCACACAAGTTATTGTGGCAGACGTCACACTTGATGTCTGTTCTGAAGAAAGCCTTACTCCAGTGGCGTGGGGGATATTTCAATAGGTCCTCCTTTGTTGATCCAAGGGTGTCTTTCTTATGCAACAAGTCTAACATATCTTCAAGCCGCCTTTCGGTCGTTGCATTAGCACACATCCAGAAATGTTTCTTCATTATCTTGCCACGATGATTTTTGCTCCAGTTTGCATGTATGTGTCTAGCACACCTTCTGTGCTCAGCATTGGGGAACAATTCCTCTATAACATTGATTAATCCCTACAAAACAACCATAAAAAATATTACAAATCAATCATATTTAGCAAACCCTATATCCAATAAATTAAATAAAGAAAAGAACCATACCTTCTGTTGGTCACTAATAAGAGTCCAAGCTGCACTATTGGTCATATCAAGATCGGTTTTGAGAATATTCAAAAACCGCATCCATGAATCAGTATTCTCACTTTCTACAACAGCCCAAGCAACGGGATACATTTGATTGTTTGCATCCCTTGCAATAGCACTTAAAACTTCTCCCTTAATCGAGCCTTTAAGGAAACACTACACCTTGCTTTGAATCCTTCCTTAAGGGCAGCAAAACAGAAGTAAATTCTCTGAAAATATGGTGGAGCAGTAGGAGTTGTCCTCTCTGTCTTAATCACAATCGTGCTACCAGGATTTTGGGTGAGGCACTCATCAGCATAATCTCTTAGTTTAGAGAACTCCATGCTGAAGGCATCTTGCATGCCGGCCAATATCATCAACTTTGCCCTTCTAACTTTGTCAACAGAGGCAAACACCTTCAGCTCGGACTCAATATGATCCCGTAAGTCACTTTGCTTTAAGTATGGTTCTTTTCGGATCTTCTCTTCAAATTTTTTAGCCAACCATTTCGTACTAAGTAATTGTAACTTGTACTTACAATTACATTTGTGCACAATGCACAATGTCTTCACTTGAAAGCACTTCAACTCCTCATCATAGCAAGCAGTGCACTGAAAAGGGCATGTACTAGTACATACAACCCTTACTCTCCTAGGGTCATTCTTCATGAACCAAACATCCCTCTTGGTGTACACAGCATAATCCACCATAGCATTCTTAAATTGAGTCCCATCCTCAAACAACATGCCTAACTCAAGGTCAGGGATAAGGGACCTCGGGTCATAAGATGGAAAATTACTCTCCCTTCTCACTGTTTCAACCTCCTCCCCATCTTCATCATTCTCGGATTTATAACTAGGAGGCTCAATAGAATCAGCACACTCCTTCGAAGACCCACCACTGCTATGATCACTTTCACTTGTAGAAGGTGGAAGTGGCCTTCTTCTAATCTTTCTACCCTTATCTTTTTCAGCTACCCTTTCATTAGTAAGGGCCACCTCATCTGTTTGCTACTCAGTACTTGGCCCTGCTTCATTATCATTTTCTTCCCTTCTTTGGTTCTCCTTACCACCCCATTGCCTAATATTCTCCCTTGCCTCTCTAACCTCGTCATCATCATCTGATAAAAAAGTCGCATCATACCACATGTCACTATCACCATCAGCATCATCTCCATCATCATCTTCAACGGTTGGGCTCACCAGTCCCTACCCCACTGTTGGGCTCACCAGTCCCTACCCTTACCCCACTGCTAGGCTCACCAGTCCCTGTCTCTGCCCCACTTACCCCTGCCTCTGCTTTACTTGGTTCAAGTCCTTCTAATAAATGTGTCTCAACTACCACAAGTTCATCCACCCTATGCTCCACATAGATATCACACTTACCCCAATGAATACATACAGCAATTAAATCAATTGCTAAAGTATCATCACATAACAACCTTAAGCCATTCAAATTTTCATTAGGGGCCTTAAACAAAATCCTACCCACATTAGCATAGTTTCCAGTCTTGATCAATTTGACCATGTGAGGATAGCTAATTAAATCTGGATCATACTCTACCTCATTTACTTCATAGTTGATGTACTTCAACTCAGGGTCATGCACAAAAATCCCTCCATGGTGGATTCTTAAGGTCACAATCTCCCACATGCTGCCAAAAAAATAAATAAACATCAGTATATATAAAATATAAACAAAATTATATAAATTAAATATTTTTCCAGATAGTGGGTATTCCATAGATATACCATATATGACTTAAAAAAGATCAAAATCAAAATTTTCAAGTAACTAGGAAGCTGTCAGCATCAGGTTACATGCTTGTTGACACAGTTGCCATTAATAGTGATGAAGCAAATAAAAATGCATCCTAAGTGGGCTACAATATGGATTACACTAGATAGAATAAATTAGTACAAAAAATGCATGTGTGACCAGTCAATATGCTGAAAATAGTAAACGAATCTAACAGCAATATGGGACCATACGGGACCATATGGGACCAGTACTTGTAATCTAAAAAGAATTCAGGAATCTAGCTGCATATAGGACCAGTTACACAACAACCAACAACAAAAATTTAACAAATTAATTAGTTACACAATATAAAGGTCGACTTTTACCTTGTTCAGGTGTTCAGCAAACCTTTGTCTTGTTGTTTTCTTTAGAAACCCCTACTTAAAACCAACCATTTCTTTACAAACCAAAAACCCTTTCTTCACATACCCTAAATCAACTGAATCCTAAATCCTTCCCCTCACACACCCGAATTCTAGAAATCTCGAGCTTCAAAAACGCTCTTTCGCAATTTTCTACTTCAAAAAACCCCAAATCGAGAGAAACCTTGGTTCAAAACCCTCAATTGAACCCAGAAAACCCTAAATCCCTTTCCCTTTCTTCTGTTGATAACCCTAATCAAACTCGAATCTGCCCCTTTCTCTTGTTTGAACGCATTCGATAACCCTAAATCAAACCCAGGAAAGCCTAAACTGAACCCAGGCAAGCCTACCCATTCTCTTTTTCATGTCACAGATCAAGAACAGTTCGAAAAAAAAAGAGACCCAACAATCGACAATCGAAACCCTTAGTAGATTTCTTCGAAACCCCTAGCAAATTTCTTCAAAATGTCCTTTTCTCCTGTTCGAACCCTTTCAATAACCCTAAATCAAACCCAGGAAAGTCTAAACCGAACCCAAGCAAGCCTACCCACATTAGCATTTCATGCCATAGATCAAGAATAGTTCGAAAAACCCTAGATTTCTCCTAGTAGAAACCTTAGATTCTGATAGGAAATCAAATCCCTAACAGAAATCGAAACCCCTTAACCAAATTGTTCGAAAACCTAAGCAAATTTCTTCGAATCCTCTAATTCTTCGAAACCCCTAGCAGAAATCACACCCAAATTCTTTTTTTTTTCACGAAATTGATTTTTCAAAAACAAAACAAAAAATAACCTTAATTATTAACGTGGATTTTTACCTTAATTCGCAAGGGTTTTTTTTTTCTGAGTTGTATTTTACACGTGGCAATATTTTGCCACGTCACATGTCCATGTGGCATTATCATCCAGGTCAGTTTCGACGTGGCATGTCAGCTGGGCAAAGTTAACGGATACTATTAGTTTTTAACGGTTATATCCTTAATTCCGTTATTTTATAACGTTTAAGTTTAATATGCTGAAAATAAAACCTAATATCCTTATTTCCACGCAATTATACGTCGAGGGCTTAATTGCATATTTTAATAAACGTTGGGGATGTATTTGGCTATTAAGCTATTTTTTTTGTCATTTCATTTTTTAATGATTACATTTTTTTCATCATTTCATTTTTTTCGGTTGTACAATACCAAAATTAGTACAAAAATGCATGTGGTATTCAACCAGAAATACTGAAACGACGAGAAAGAAAGAGTTAGTATAGTAGAAAAAAATAAAGAAAAGAATCATACCACATGCATTTTTGTTCTAATTTTGGTATTGTACAGCAGAAAAAAATGAAATGATGAAAAAAATGTAATTCTTAAAAAATAAAATGATGAAAAAAATGTAATTTTAAAAAAAGAAATTATGAAAAAATGTAATTTTAAAAAATGAAGCTATGAAAAAAATGTAATTTTTAAAAAATATGTAATTAAAAAAATGAAATTATGAAAAATGTAAATTTGAAAAGAAATGAACTTTTAAAAAATGTTTATTTTAAAAAAATGAAATTTTGAAGAAAAAAAAAGAAAATTTAACTTATATTCACGTCAGCATGACACGTGGCAATATTATGCTACGTCACTGGTCCACCTGACATTATAATCCATTTCAACGTTGAGATGGCATGCCACATGGCAAGAAAAACGGATATCACAGCTATTTAACGGTTATATCCTTAATTCTATTATTTTATAACTTTTAGGTTTAACATGCTGAAAATGAAACTTAGTGTCCTTATTTCCATGAAATTATACGTTGAGTGCTTAATTGCATATTTTTATAAACGTTGGGGATGTATTTGGGTATTAAACATTGAAAAAAAAAGAAAAATTAACTTATATCCACGTCAGCATGACACGTGGCAATATTATGCCACGTCAGCATGACACGTGGCATTATTATCCATGTCAGCATGACACGTGGCATGCCACGTGGGCAAAACAAACGGACATAGCAGTGATTTAACGGTTATAACCATAATTCCATTCTTTTTTAACGTTTAGGCATTATTTGCTGAAAATAAAACTTTATGACCTTATTTTCACGCAATTGAACGCTGAGACCTTAATTCTATTTTACCCTAAACGTTGGGGTTATATTTGGCTATTAAGCCAAAGAAATTTAAACTTTGAACTTAATCTTTTTTAAAAAGAAGAAACAATCTTTAAATCAAACCTTTTCTATTATAAAAGTAAAATAATAGATTAATAATTAAATATTAAAAATATATTACAAAAATATTTGATTAAGTTTATGAGTTGTTTTCAGATGTTAATATACTTAAATTAAAATATTTGAGTACAAATCAAATTCAAATCATTCACGAATAATTTATTTGAACTTATTCATTTACACCAAAATTCGTAACGTTTTGCCTTCAAATTTCTCATGATTAATTGTCTTTTAAATCACCTCCCAAAATTGCAGCTTCTCCACCAACTCCTCTCTGCATTAGTGGGCATTCATGTAGTTACCGTCTTACCGACAAAGATGGGTGGAGAGTGAGACAAGAGATGACCGCCAAAGTAAAAAAAGGAGTCGAGAAACTTGGGGGCGGCCTAGATTTCACGCGTGCCCCATATTTCTCCTTCTGTTTCAAAATATGTAACTTTTAGACCCTTAGGTTTAGCTTAGGTTTTCCTCGTTAGTTTCTCAGTGTTCAACATTTTACCTTGTGTCTTTGCATGTTGGATATCTACGTGGATGCATCAAAAGTCAAAACCCGACAATCATACCAGACGTTTGGCTCTTTTTCCAATCTCACTGCAACGGCCTCGTGAGTACTATTCAAGTGTTTTCGAACTCCTTGATTGCATTTTCAAAGTTTGTGATCAATACGGTATTTATTTTTTGAAAAAAAAATCTTGAATGTGAAGAAAAATTGTTCTTTAAAATCATTCTAAAAACATAAAATTTGAAATACTTTAATTATTTTATAAAAAATGTTAACTTCAAAAAGCTAAAATAGAAGGTTTAAATTATGTTGGTGACGGTCTAAAGAGGGGATGGGAATTCAAAGAAAAGGATTAGGTCTTTAATTCCCAATAGAATGCTTATTAAATTACTAACATGCCTAGAAGTTATAACACAGTGCCAAGTGCTAAGACACAAATTCTTGTTCAATTATTTATGGAACATCTTTGGGAATTGTAGAAAAAGCACCCAATACTTCTTGACCGAAACAAGCTGAGATCTGAACCTAGCTAGAATTCTGTCAAGTTAATTTATTCTTGATGAATATTACATAGGAAAGATTTCATGAATATAACAAGTATCGAATAGAGCATTATTGTTTCACACTATAGATATCATTTCTTAATTTATATTAATTCTCTTTTATAAGATGATCAGGGTATCCTAATCCAAGTTTAGTTTTGTTTTACGAACACTTTTAAGAGGTCACTCTCTGAAATCGACTTGATATGGTATTTAGAATTTTTAATCTTTTAATAGTTTCTGCAATGATTGAATTTAATTAGTGGACAAGAAAATATCTTCTCCTTAACCAATGATTTACACTAGTCTTAATTTATATCAAATTGACAAAGTCATTGGAGTCAAATTATAAATCTCCTATTCAAATTCCATTTTCCATGCCAAGTCTCCCAACTTTTTTTAATAAATAATTGAAAAGAGTAGAAGTGTTTTTTTTTTCAAGCATTTAGATATAGTTCAAATTTTGAAATCGTTATTATTAGAAGGACTTTATCGTTTACTACTCTCAATCCGAATAAAATAACTTTCAAACCATAATGGAGAAACCTGCAATTACAAAAAAAAAAAATCACCTAACTTTTGTCATCTCCCCATCCTTCAAAACTTGGTGAATTTTCCAATTTCTTGCGGGAGGACAAAGCCTAATCTACAAAGCAATCACTTTCTAAATCAACATCACCTAAGACCAAACTGATCGACTGATCCTTTTTTAATTCCTATATTAATTTGAAGAAGACCGACCATAAGGGAGATTGTTGTTGCCTAAGGACAGGAAGCACAATGACATTAGAAAATCCAACTTGCATTTTACCCTTTTGTCTGGTCATGAGTTGTTTCTCCCGATATCTCAGCTAAGTGGCTTTATTGTCTTCTAGTTTGTGTTCCCTCTCCCTTAAAAGAAGGTTTACCTTCTCCAATCTTTTTTGACTGACAAATGTATTACTCATTGGTCAACCTAACTCAGTATCTCTGTCAGCAGTTTCGATCACAACCTTTCAAAGACGATCAGACAATGTAATCTTTGACTTTCACTTTCATTTATCTTCTTTATTAGTCATGAAAAACTATTAATTAAGTTGAGGGAAGTACCATCAAAGTTTATACTTGAGTTTTTTTTTTTAATTTATTTACAAAAGAGACCGAAAAATGATTGTAGATTTTGAATTTTAAATTCTTAAATAGGAATATAATTTGACTTAAATATCAAATTTTTAGTTAAAAAAATACAAGATTCAAGCCTATTTTTGAGCAAGGATCATTGCATCAATAGTTGAATAAATACTCAAATGTTAGTCATTTGAATATTCAAATATATTACTTATATCAAAAGGAGAGTGTTATGCCAACAAGTGATTGAAAAAAATATAAGTAAACTTCTTCTCTAAACATTTGGACATGATTTAAATTTTGAAATCATAATCGTTAGGAGGATGATGTGGGCCAAACATTAATAATAAAAAAGAGAAATAAATAAATAATTATTATAATTTTAATATTAAAAATTAAAAAATTAATTTGCGGCACACTGTGCCTCCAATGGCACACTGTGCTTCACTATGCCTCCAAAGGCATACTGATACTGTGCTTCATTATGCCTCCACTAGCACACTATGCCTCCACAGGCACATTGTGCCAGTGTAGGCACATTGTGCTTCACTATGCCTCTACAGGCACACATGCCTCCACGGGTACATTGTGCTTCATTGGGCCTCCACAGGCAAACTGTGCTTCATTGGGCCTCCAAGGGCACACTGTAGTATGCACAGTGTGCCACATGGGACCCACTCCTCAGCGAGACACTCTCCTGCGTAGTACGGAAGAATGATCTCCATAATGCAACTATATCGGTTCAAAGGCGTGCTTGGACCTTAATTATTTGACAATTTAATAGGTAATATATAGCAGGACCCACATTAAACTTAAATTAATGCAGATATGGGACAAAATCATAATCCACCTCTATAAATAACAGGTTGGATAATTTTTTATTTAAATTAATTACTCTTTTTCTTACGTATACTCAATCTAACTCCTAACTTAAGTATTGGAGTACGCGTGTAAGGAAAAATCCCTATATCTCTTTGAGTTCTTATTTTTCTGTAGATTTCTTATCAGACTTATTTAGGAACACGTAAATGTAAAGATCGAGATTCCTACATCATAAATTCATTGTTGTAGACAGGCAACAACAAAGGCCTTTACCATTTACTGCTCTTGACTTAAACAGAATTAATCTAAGACAATAAAATAAATGAAGATATTTGTGATTAAAAAAAAGAAAGTGTCATAAATTTATTCACAAGTGGTAGCACTTTGATTGGCTTGTCCTCCCTTAAAGCAAATTTCTTGCTTAGCTAGCCACCCGTTAAAACATATTAACAATACAGTAAAGATCGAAATATTATCGCAATGTTTAGCATAGATCTACTAATTAATTTAGAAGCAAATCTTGGATTATTCACATGTCGTGGTGGGCGTTGGACTGTACTAGAATATATTACTAAAGCATGTAGAAAAACAAAAGAATAATATATACTAACTAAGCCACATAAATATATATAATGGAAAGTGTCAAAGTGCACACTTTACTGAAATACACAAAACCCTCTTTTCTATACGTGCAGGGGTCAAATCCAAAGAAATCAATACTAACAAAAGATCCTTAATATTTGTCAATAAATTTTGTGAAACTTACTTCTTGTCTGCTCGCCGAACAGAACGTTGAACAGTGGCAGCTTTTACGCATCTCTCTATCTTTGCACAAAAAACCAGACGATCAAACCCTTCATCAAAATCAATCTCATGAATCCTAAAATCAAAGCAGAACTAATATATATATATATATATATATATATAAAGTAAAGGGTTATTCTACTTTGGTTTGATCACTAATCAATGAAAACAAACGAAAATACAAAAAAGTTAATTTACATTAATTGGTTCATCTTTTCTTTATATGTGTGTATACACACACACGATAACTCCCGTCATTTCAATCCAGAAATCAGAAGAAAAAAAAAAGAGAAAAATCTTCTTCTTTTTTTTTTTTTCAGATTTGATTTTGGGTTTTGAAAGATTTGGAAATGGACGAAGGGTTGGCAGGTTTTTGCATTAAGGAAAGTGTTCGGAGTACTGGAAACAATAATGGAAGTACTGGAACTGGAACTAAGTGCGGAAGATGGAATCCTACGACCGAACAGGTTAAGGTTTTAACTGACTTGTTCAGTTCCGGACTTCGCACTCCAAGCACTGATCAAATCCAGAAAATTTCAACTCAGCTCAGCTTTTATGGGAAGATCGAAAGCAAGAATGTTTTTTATTGGTTTCAGAATCATAAAGCTAGGGAAAGACAAAAGCGTCGGAAAGTCTCCATTGATGAAAATGACTTCATATCCAGAGACAACAACAAGATTTCTTCTTCAAAACGTAGGTTCCTGTCTCTCCTTTTTTTTTTTTTTGGTTTCCGTTTTTTGATTCCCAATTTTCATTTTTTTGATGAAAATTAATTTTTTCCTCTGATTTTTCAGGATTTTTTGAGGTTAAGGACTATCAGCCTGAAAGGGTTAGTGAGACTTTACAGCTTTTCCCTTTAAATTCCTTTGAAGAAACTGATCAGCAGGAGAGGCTGAGAATCCCCGCAAACGAATGTAGGGAAACATCAACATATCCTTATGCAATCGGTGTCCCATAAACGGACCATCCACCATTGGATCTTCGTTTGAGCTTCCTCTGAAAATCACAAAGTTCTTATTGTTGTTTTAGAATTTAGGTTTCAGCTAGCAATAATAAAAATAGGGTAGAATTTTGAGGTTGTAGTTGAAAATTTTTACGTTGTAAACTTGTAGGAGTTTATTTTGTAAAAAAAAACTTTTTTAAACATCGAAAATCAATGCTTCGACATTCCGTCACTACATGATGCTCAGTAAAAAAAAACTTCAGTATTTTTTTTCTCTCCATGTTTACTCTGTTGGACATGGTTTTCAATGAAATTAATTGCTTGGAAATTGGGATTTGCTTCCTCTCATGAAAAATGTCTTCCTTGGAGTGAATTAAAATGGATGGTATAAAAATAGATTCTTTTTTGGCCTTTGGTCTGCTTCCAATCTTTGAATTTCAAGTACATATATACACACACCAATAATCAAGAAAACCACGCTGTTTGATTTTGTTTAGACTTTAGATCATTAAGAATATATGTTTCCTTTTGCTAAATATTAATCCCTTTAATATATTTTTTTAAATTTCACAGAGCTTCAAACTAATTTGCTCTCCGGAGTTGAAGCATCAATTGCCGAATAATATGTTCATTATTTTCTACTCATGCAATTATCTATTTATTTATTTATCTATAAGGATGATCCTTTTTCAAAAACTTCTTTTGCTTCATGATTCATATAGGAGATCATGGACGGATTCGGGCCAGGTCTAAGTCATATAACAATGACTTATATGCAAGTCCAAGCTCGGTTCGAGCCAAAAATTCGAGCTTGACTTTTAATCCAAGCCCCTTTTTTATTTTATATTGTAAGCTCGAGCCTAGTCTAGCCCGTCCGAATATTACTTTATTTACTTTTTTAGTATTTTAATTTTTTGTTACAAGAGAAATATTAAATAACTGGGGATGGGGGTGCTTGGATTCGAACCCAAGACTTAAAATATGCTATAACTCATCCTTAACCACTAGGCCAAGAGATTGTTGGCTAGTATTTTAATTTTTGTTTATTTATTTTTTATTCTTTTAGTCTCTTTGAAGTTTAATTTGATTTGTCAAAATTTGTATATCAATTTTCATATTAAATATATATATAATTATGTTTATTAATCAATAATATTTTATGTACCTATAATTACAATATACTTAGTAAATATATTTTTTTAAAAATTAATTTTATTTATATTTCGAGTCGGGCCAGGCTTCAAAGAGTCAAGCTCAGGCCTAGCCTGTTTTTTAATTGGGTCTAAAATTTTTGCCAAAGCCCGTTAAATGCATCTTATATTTTTATCCAAACCCTATCAAATATTAGGTGAACCTTCAAATTTGGGCGGGTAACATGGCCCTTGAACAGGTTTATTCATAAATAATAATATTTGTGTGTGTAATATATATCCTATCAAAAAATTGGAGTTTTAAAAAAATAACAGCCAAAATGTGCTTATTTGTAAGGCCCAAGTCAGAACATTTTTTTAATAAAAAAAGTTACTTGGCTCATTAAACATACTTTCCTATTTACAAGTCTAACGCTTAGTTTGGCTTTCTCATATGGGCGGGTGAGTCATGGTGAGATTAGTTTATTAGGAAAAAAAGTGAGAGCAAAATTACATTTTTGCCTTTAATTTTAAATTCTTTATTTTTTATAAAAGAGTATATATCTTTAATGGTCTTCTTATTGTTTTTAATCTTACTAGAACCAATCTTACCGCCTATTCAAACTAGTCCTAAAAGACTTTTGATAAGAGTCATATCTAAATATTATTGGATCTTGATATGAGTAAGACTAAAGGTCATTGGTATAAACTCTAAAGGTACATTGAATTCAAGAGGAAAGAGGATTCAAAAGGACTATGGAAGACCCATTAGGTGATTATTTAAGTTATGGGTGTTAAATTGTAATTACACGTAAGATTACTTCTATAAATAGGTAACAAGTATCATCTTTAAGATCCAAGCTCTATATTACTGAAAACTCAGCCAAAATGCATGTTTGACTTAAGTATTGAAATGCATGAGCAAGAGAAAGCCTGTGCCCTTTGATCATTTCTTTTTTGTAGAGTTCCTGAAAATAGATTAGCATAAAAATCGAGATTCCTACGTTATCAAAATTTATTGTTGTAAACAAACAACAATAGCATTCATATCTTTTGGTAGTCACATGCATTTGTTTATGCAATAACTAACTTAATAAGAAAAAAGAAAAGAAAAGCTTAATAACAAAGTGTAATAATTAGTAATTAAGCTTATGATAGGTAATGAAGTTTTATGTTTTTTTTTAGTAAAAAACTTTAAAACATTTTTGATAGATTTGCTTAGGAATAGTGATGTATAACCTAGCATGAAGTGATGGCCATTAGTGGGCATCGAAGAAGATTTAGACTTTTTTTTTAAATATGTGATAAAGACTTTTATTATTATTATTATTTATTGGAAATTTGTTGGATTCGAATCCCGCTCTGAGTAGAAAAGAAAAAATAAATAAAATGAAAACCTTTGAACCATGTGAGAAAAATCAAACATGATGAACTTAACAAAACAATTACTACCCCTTGCAAGCCGAAAGAAAACGAAACAATTATACAAAAATAGCTACTCTTCTTTGATAGAAAGGAGACTCAACTCGAAATGTAAATCCAATAATATAATTGATGAGAGTCTTACTAAAAGTCATTAGGCCTTGATATAAGTTAGTTTAAAGAACATTAGGCCTAATGGTAGCCTAAGCCCAAGAGAAAAGAGGACTCAAAAGGGCCATGAAAGATCCACTAGGTTATCATTTAAGCTGTGGGTCTTAATCGCAATTACGCGCTAAATAACTCCTATAAATAGGTCACAAGTATCGTTTTTAACCCTAATCTCTATTGGCTTATTGAAACCTTGCTTAGATCCAGTCTGACTTAAGCATCGGAGTGATTGCACAGGAGAAAGCCCTTGCGCCCTTTGATCATTTTCTTTCTTGCAGAGTTCTTGGAGACAGATTAAGACGCAGATCGAGATTCGTATCTCATAAAAAATCATTGTTGTGAACAAGTAACAACAATTGGCTCCGACTATGGGAAACAAACAAAAAGCCAAGTATAAAAGATAGCGAGAACACGATCTGCGACAGGGTGTGAAGGCCTGTGGTAGAATGTGGAAGCCTATGGCAGATTAGGTGGCAAACAGAGGTAGGAGGCCTGCGGCAGGGTAACAGCCAGTAGTAGGGTGCCAGGGTGGTATTTAATGGTATAAGGCCTACTGCAAGGTGCCTTAGCGAGTGATAGGCGTGGCAGACACGTGGTTGGCGTGCGGCAGGGTGTAACGCACGTCAGGCATGTGGCAAGATGCAACGCCCAGTAGGCCTCAGTAGGTAGGCATGCGGCAGGGTGAAACGCGCAGTAGGCACGTGATAGGATGCCTCAACGAGCGATAGGAGCGGCAAGCATGTGGTCAGTGTGCGGTAGGGTGTAACACACGTCAAGCATGGGACAGGATGCAATGACTAGTAGGCCTCAACAAGTACACAGTAGGCATGCGACAGGGTGCTACGAGCGGTAGGCACACGATAGGGTGCAACGACCGATAGGTGTTCGGTAGGCATGTGGTAGGTGTGTGGTAGGGTGCAACTACCAATAGGCACACAGCAAGTATATAGTAGTCATATGGCAGGGTGCAACGCACAGTAGGCACATAGTAGGGTGCAATGGGCAGTATGCAAGTGACAAGCACACAGTAGGCGTGCGACAGGGTTAAAACGCGTTAGGCCCGCGGCAGAGCGCAATAACCAGTAGGCCCGCGGCAGAGCGCAACAACCAGTAGGCCCGTGGTAGAGCGCAACAACCAGTAGGCCCACGGTAGGCATGTGGTACGCTTGCAGCAGGCATTTGGTAGGTGCACGACAGGCATGCAACGGAGTGCCTCAACTTGCAGCAGAATGACTTAGTGTGCAGCAGGGTGTGACGATAGGCAAGCCTGCATTAGAGTGTCTAAAGGTGCCTCTGAGTATTAGATGACGGTAAGAGGCCTCAGGGTGTCTCAAGGTGACTTATGGAATGAAGACAAAAAGTCCCTAAGTGAAAAATGCACAAGACTGGCAAAACAAAAAAGTTCTTAAGTGAAAAATGTGCGAGACAAGCAAACAAAATAAAAGTCTCTAAGCACAAAAAGGTACGAGAAGAGCAAATTCAAAAAGGCTCTAAGCAAAAAATGCGCGAGACGGGCAAATAGAATAAAAGTACGTAAGCGAAAAATGCGCAAGATTGGCAACACATGGACTTGAAGTGAAAAATGCGCGAGGTAAGCCATGAATGAAATAAAAGTCCTTAAGCAAAAAATTCGCAATATGGTCAACACAGGGGCTTGAAGCAAAAAATGCGCAAGGTAAGTAGTGAATGAAATAAAAGTCCATAAGTGAAATATGAGCGAGATGGGCAAAACAAAAAAGTCCCTTAGTGAAAAATGCACGAGATGGGCAACATATGGGCTTGAAGCGAAAAATGCGCGAGGTAAGCCATAAATGAAATAAAAGTCCCTAAGCGAAAAATGCGCGAGACGGGCAACACATGGGCTTGAAGCAAAAAATGCCCAAGGTAAGTCGTGAATGAAATAAAAGTCTCTAAGTGAAAAATGCGCGAGATGGGCAACACATGAGCTTGAAGTGAAAAATGCACGAGGTAAGCCGTGAATGAAATAAAAGTCCTTAAGCGAAAAATGCACAAGACGAGCAAATTAAAAAGTCCCTAAGCAAAATATGTGTGAGACGGGTAAACTAAGAAGTCCCTAATCACAAAAAAGTGCGAGACGAGCAAATTCAAAAAGTCTATGAGCGAAAAATGCTCGAGACAGGCAAACTAAAAAGTCCCTAAGCACAAAAAGGTGCGAGACAGGCAAATTAAAAAGTCCCTAAGCGAAAAATGTGTTAAACAGGCAAACTAAAAAGTCCTTAAGCACAAAAAGATGCGAGACGGGAAAATTCAAAAAGTCCCTAAGCGAAAAATACGCGAGACGGGTAAAAATAATAAGTCCCTAAGCGAAAAATGTGCAAGATGGGCAACACGTGGGTTTGAAGTGAAAAATATGTGAGGTAAGCCGTGAATAAAAACAATAAGTCCCTAAGCGAAAAATGAGAGAGGTGGGCAACACATGGGCTTGAAGCGAAAAATGCACCAGGTAAGTCGTGAATTAAATAAAAGTCCCTAAGCGAAAAATGCACGAGATGGGCAACACATAGGCTTGAAGCGAAAAATGCGCGAGGTAAGTCACGCATAGGAAGAAAAAGGCCTGAAACAAAAAGTGCACAAAGTACGCCATGCAGAGGCATGATTTAAATAAAAATAAAAACTTTATATATTTTTTCACAAGGTATATCCTATGAAAGAGTGGGGAGCAATTGATGAAAGTTTTACTAAAGGTCATTGGGCCTTGATATAAGTTAGTTTAAAGAACATTAGGCCTAATGGTAGCTTAAACCCAAGAGAAAAGAGGACTCAGAAGGGCCATGAAAGATTCACTAGGTTATCATTTAAGCTATGGGTCTTAATCGTAATTACGTGCTAAATAACTCCTATAAATAGGTCACAGGTATCATTTTTAACCCTAATCTCTATTGGCTTATTGAAACCCTGCTTAGATCTTGTCTGACTTAAGCATCGGAGTGCTTTCCCCTGGCAATCTTAGACACGACACGAATACACGACACGAATACGACACGAATAAATGACACGAGGTGACACGAGATGACACAGGATTAAAATTAAGTAAAATTAATATATGAATGTGGTAAAAGCTAAAAATAACATTTTGAGTTTTCCGTGTCGACACGAATTTTTGACACGAATACACGACACGAACACGGTTTTACATGACACGAAAACGAATTTTTGACACGAATTGCCAGGTCTACCTGCGCCCTTTGATCATTTTCTTTCTTGCAAAGTTCTTAGAGACAGGTTAAGACACAGATCAAGATTCGTACCTCATAAAAAATCATTGTTGTGAACAAGTAACAACAATAATATAAAAAATAAAGAACTTGAATATTTTAAATTTATCATAAAATATTTAAATAAATAAAAAAATAAGTTTTGCAATTAAGAAATTATTTAGTATACAGTCAATAAAGTTTTAAGATTTCACAAAAAATATTAACAAAATGATATATACTTCTTAGAATATATAAAAAAATTTTGAAAAAAAAAATAAAAAATGAAATATATGACATTCTCTTAATTTCACTTGTTAAATTAGAATTTTTCATCAGTTTGTCAAATAAGAATGGCGTGTAATTATGAAGATAGAAATATTACCTCTTTTATTTTGTAGGCTAGAGCTTGATTTTCAATTAAGTCCAAATTAAGTGATGAGAGAGAAATTTCCATTTGGGCCAAAACAAAATGTCTATCCATGGCAAAAATTCCATGCTACCAAGAGGGCCCACATCCACCCATAGACTGGGCTAAGTAGCCCAATTTTTGGGCTGAACGTGCCCAAATTAGGTCCATAACAAGCCCAATTTCTCGATTGAACAATTAACAAGCTCTCTAGTCTCCTGCAGAAGAAGAAATGAACAGGAAAGAACAGCCAGATATTCTCAAATTCAAAAACAAGTAGAAAAAAAAGAAAGAAAAAAAAATATCACAGGGAAAATTGAAATATGAATGTGGTAAAAACGCAGGAGATCTCACCGAGACTGATAGAGAAAGTGATCGTACACCCTTTGGTTCTCCGAAGCATAGTCGATAACTACAACGGAGTCGCCAAAGACACTCGCAAGCGAGTCGTTGGCGTCTTGCTCGGTTCCTCTTTCAAAGGCACCGTCAATGTAACCAACAGCTACGAAGGTTTTTATGTCACTATTTTTTTTTTTGAATGGAAAATGGATCTAGAGCGAAATTTGTTAAGTTTCTATCAACTTATTGATAAATGCAGTATACTTTCTTTCAAAAATTCAAATTTTTAGGTCTTATTATATGTTTTTTTTTTCAAATTAAAGAAAGAAACATTTTTTTTTATAAATGTTTTTTTTATTTGTGTTATTAATTAATAACTGTTTGTTTGATGTCAATTTCGATCCTTTGGTTTGCTTGATTTTAACTTGCTTGAAATTTTGGGTATGGTATCAAAGTGGAAAATTTAAGCTTTGATATCTGCTTGGAATACTTGTACATATGTAGGCCGATGTATTAATTGTATTACAGGTGTGGTACCTTGCACTGGGGAGCCTTTGAATTGCATTAACGGGACGACCATTAACATTGAAACCAATTATAGTAGTACCTAAAATGAATTGGTGTTACTTTCATTTTTGGAATTTAAAGTAAGTACGTTTTTAGGATCCAAAATGAAGGGGCCTAAGTGCAATTAATGTTTTTTAGTAATGCCCGTTTACTAATTCATGTGAATTTTTCTTTTGCATGTACCTTCTAGATTCTTTAGATTTTTACACATTTTACTACTTTGGTTTCAATAGCATATGTATGGGGACTTTATATAGCATGCTTGTATTAGGCTTTTGCAGTGAGGCACCTTTGACAAATCTTCTGTGTGTTGAAAAGCTCTTCTGCTTGTAGATTGAAAGCATCAGTCAATGTATTTGATGTCTCAAACCTTAATTTGCAGTGCCGTTTGAAGAAGATGAGAAGGACCCAAGCATTTGGTTTCTTGATCACAACTACCATGAGTCCATGTTTTCCATGTTCAAAAGAATAAGTGGTATTACTTTTGAACACCATCTCTTGGGTCACATAAACTATGTGGTGGAACTGATTTTGTCGTACTGACATTTTACTTCCTCAGCCAAGGAGCATGTTGTTGGGTGGTATAGTACATGCTCTAAACTACAAGAGAATGATCTGGACATTCATGGATTGATTAACGGGTAAGTTTCTCACCCGTAATGCCTTTTTCATCTACTATCCTTTTTCGCTTGAGTTGTAGTCCTGCTATTGCAGCTATGTACCAAATCCTGTCTTGGTCATCATTGATGTCCAACCTAAGAGCTTGGAATACCAACAAAAGCTTATTGTGCTATTGAAGAAGTGAAAGAGGTGAGGACATAAGTTTGTATTAATTGAGATTTTTCCTAGCACTTCCCATAAACTGCCCATGTGCATGGTCTGAACAAAATCCTAACCAGTGTCCTATGTGGTCTCAGGATGCCACCCAGAAAAGCCAGAAAGTGTTTGTGCATGTGCCATCGGAAATTGCTGCTCATGAAGTTAAGGAAATTGGTATGTGGAATGTTTATGCATTGAACCTTCATCTTCCTCATTAGTCTTTATCTAAATATTGAGGTAGGTTATATGAATCAATATATGAACTTGCGTTAAGTCATTAGCATGAATTATCCTCATTTACTCATTTCTATGTAAGGCAATGTATTCTTCCAACTTTCATTCCACTATATATTTCCAAATGACTTCTTTCTAAGTCCTTTTTGATCTTCCTCTAGCTTTGACTCTTTTTTTAATATCCATAACCTCTACTCTCCTAATTGAAGCATCTACAAGTCTATATTGTATGTGTCTAAACCAACATAAACGAATTTCACTCATCTTGTCTTTTATAGGTGCCACTCCAACCTTCTTGCAAATGTTTTCTTTTCTCATTCTATCATTTTCTTGTATATTCGCATATAATTGCAACTATAACATTTCTATTACTCATATTCTATTTATGCAATCTTTTAGTTGCCCAACATTTACTATTAAAAAGCAATGTTTTTCTAACAACTGTTTTGTAGAATTTGCCTTTCTACCATATAAGAATTCCTTTATTGCACCATTGCCACTTGTAATGCTTCTCCGCTTTCTCCAACCAGCTTGGATCTTATGTTACATACCATCAATCTCTCTATCCGTTTGTACGATCAACTCTAAATAGCTGAAATGATCTTGTTTAGAGATTGGCACCACATCTAGTATGACTATATTTTGATCTTTCTTTTTGTTTGAATTGAATTTACATTCCATGTATTCAATTTTTACTTTACTTAGTTTGAACCCTCTTGCTTCTAGCGTCTATTTTCACAGTTTTAACTTTGCATTGACTTCCGCTCTAGCCTTGGCTCAGAAAATAGTATCAACTGCAAACATCATACACCAAGGCATAATGTTTTGGATCAATTTTGTTAGCTCGTCCATTACTACAACGAGGAAGAATGGTTTTAATATCGTCATCAACCCTTGATGTAGTTTCACTGAAATAGAAAATTCGATTGTTTTCACTCCATATGTCCTCAAATGTGTCTTTGCATTTTCATACATGTTTTAATTATTTTAATATATTTCACAATGATTTCTTTCTTCATTAAGGACCACCTAGCACCTAGGGCTGAGAAAAAAGAAGGGTAAAACTTGAAAAACCGACTTGAATCGGGAAGTTTAGAACGGATTGGTCCAATTTTTAAAGAATCTGATCAAATTCAAATAGAAAATGCCATCGTAATCATATAATTTCAAATCGAATTGGGTTTTTTCGAATTGGCTCAGAAAATCAGAATCAATCTGAATTAATAAAAAAAATCCAAAGTAATATTTTAAACTCAACCTATAATATTAAGAGTTAAAACCCAGTTGAAATGTAAAGCCCAACTAAAAAGTAAAACTAAGAACACATTTGCTTGCTGGGCTGTCATCTCTCGACTATTTTGCTATCTCTCTTAACTCAACAAACAATAAAGACTAAACACATTTTGTTCTCTCTCTCTCTCTCTCTCTCTCTCGATCGACTCTCATCTCAGAGTCACGTACACACAGCCTCTTATTTCTTCACTCTTAGAATCCTGAACAGTAAATGTCGCACCTTGTCCCACACCCACAGGGCGTTGCTTGATACTCATCCCTTGAACCTGAACTCGAACCCTAAAATACTTGTTCTTCATCCTGTACTTTAGATCCAATCTTCCTCCTCTGAGCACCACCACCATGAATCTTAAAGCTAATCCCATTTGTTTTGCATTCTACTTTTTCTGTGTTTCATACTTATTTTTCATTCTACTTCTTTTCTCAGAAATTAGTGTTTTTCAGTACAATAACTCATAATAACTACCAGTGGATTATCGAAATCTGGTTTAAATAAAAAATTGGTGTTATGCTTCGAGCAGTGGCCTCCTTTTCGCTGTCAGGCCATGAAATCAACAATGAGTATTAAAGGCCATCTCTTTCGAGTAACAAAATTTGTGTATTAAGGGCCATCTCTTTAATTTGAGTAACAAACGCCACTTAATCACACTCAATTTGGGCATAACTATATCATTTTTTTATTGACAGACTGCTGTAAATCCTTGTTGTCCAGCAAGGACAGAGACATTGAGCTCTTGCCTTCATTTTTTATTACTTTTGTTCAAGGATTCAAAGTTTCCAACAAGTTTTCTTTCATTGTTTAGGGGGAAATATGGTAAATAATGATGATTATATCTCACTTTCAATCATGAAAACATGCTTAGAAGCTAACAAAAGGATGAAAGAAAGAGAGGAATGAAAAGGGATAGTTCCGTAATAGCTTAGTAGGTTTATTCAAACAAGCATGTATTATTGTTTGGGTATTTATGTTCCTTCTGTTCTGTTTCATAGCTCTAGAATTTGATAATATGCTACCATTGAACAATGATTTCCTAATATTCTATTAGCTTCCCATACAGTATGAATTATACTGCAATAAGAATTTCCCTATATAATACATACCATCATAGTCATATGCTACTCTGAATAGGAAATAATTATAGAGTTATTTGTTCCTAATCAGCTTTGTTTATTCAACTTTTCTCATGAGCACATGGACCCATGTACAACAAATATCGATTTGCATTTTCTTTTTCTTTTCCCATTAGGAGGGAGGCAAAGCAAGTCTCACTGTCCTTTAATACACAAATTTACAGCAAGAGTTCAACGTCTCTGTCCATGCATGTATTGCATGTTTGCTTCTCCTTTAATTCATTGCCCCTTTTAAGAGAAATTGACATGATAATGTTTCTCAACTCCTGAGCTTTGGCTCTGGTAAAAATAATAAGTTATTATCATTCTCAAACCTTAAGTTTTCGTAGTTTCAGTTGTACAAGTAAATTAATATACTAGTTGATCACTATTTTGTTCTTGTATTTGAAATTAAAAATAACATGATCTTCAAATGATTAGTTTAATAACACTACATAGATATGAAATTTTTATACTTAATATGTCATGTAACATGTTATATTTGCCACTTATCTAGATAGCTGGATGGATTCAACAGCATCAAACATTCCCATTGATAGCAATACTTCACTTGAGAGTGAAAGTGCTGAAACTTCAATTCTTGGACCAGCAACAACAATGACAAATGATCTAGCAAATGCCACTGCCAATGTCCCGTCTGATGTTAAGAAACCACCTAGTGGAAAATTGGGATCCTTAACATCCAAGGTATGGGAACATTTTACTAGGTTGTCTTGTAAGAGTAGAGCTGATCAAAAAGCCTCATGTAATTATTGTGGTAAAATCATGAAATGTCCTAGTACAAATGGAACTACAGTTTTGCATAACCACACATATAGATGTCCAAAATACCCTTTGAATGAGCTTGATGAGAACCAAAAGACCTTAATGTTTGAAGCTTTATCTGATGATGACAGAGCGAGTGGTAATGGTTCATCAATTGTTACATGGAAATTTGATCAAGAAACTTGTAGAAAATATTGTGCTAGGATGATCATTTTGGGTGAGTTACCTTTTAGGATGGTTGAGCATGAGGGATTTCGTGAGTTTTGTAGAGTTATGCAACCTCGATTTCAAGTTCCTTTGAGGTTCACTACAGCTAAGGATTGTTATGACTTATTTTTGAGTAAGAAAGAGAAACTTTTCATGTACTTAAAAAGATCAAAGCTAAGAGTTTGTCTTACCACTGACATTTGGACTTCTAGGCAAAATCTTAATTATATGTGCCTTACAGTTCATTTCATTGATCAAAAGTGGAAATTACATAAGCGAATCTTGAGTTTCACTCCAATTCCTAACCATTCCGGTGAGATAATTGGAAAATGCATTGAGAAACATTTACTTGAATGGGGAATAGATCAAGTTCTCACTATCACAGTAGATAATGCAAGTTCTAATGATCTTGGTATCCAATATGTAAAAAGAAGACTTAATAATTGGAATGGTAGTATTTTAAAGAGTGAGTATTTGCATATGAGGTGTTGTGTACACATTTTTAGTCTTATCGTGAAAGAGGGTTTGAATGACTTGGATGATTCAATTTTTCGAATCCGTTCTGCTGTGAGGTATGTGAGGTCATCTCCGGGAAGGTTACAAAGATTCAAGATTTGTGTGGAGCAAGAAAAAATAACAAGTAAAAGCCTTGTTTATCTAGATGTTGAAACTAGGTGGAATTCAACTTTTTTGATGTTGGAAGCTGCTTTGAAGTTTCAAACAGCCTTTGATAGATTAGAGGAGCAAGATGACAAATATCGAGAAGAGCTTACGGAAGAAAAAAATAGGGGTTTACCTACTAGAGATGATTGGGATTATGTTCGTGGATTGTTACCTTTTTTGAAAAGCTTTTATGATTCCACTTTGCGTGTCTCTGGTTCTTCATATGTCACTAGCAATAATTACTTTCATATGGTGTTTAGTGTTGGAATGCAAATTAATGACAAAATGAATGATCTAAATCCAAATATCAAGTTAATGGCTTCCCGAATGAAACAAAAGTTTGAGAAATATTGGGGAAATGTAAAGAATCTCAATCCATTGTTATTCATTGCTGCTATTTTAGATCCTAGATGCAAGATGGATTACGCTATGTTTGTTATTGACGAGGTTTATGATGAAGAAAATGCTGTGGAATTGGGTAACCGGGTGAAGGTCACCTTAAATGCATTGTTTGAGCATTATGCTTCTATTATGGGTAATTTTAGTGAAGAAGCAAGTGCTAGTTCTCAGGCACCAATAAAGTTAGAGGAGGCTGTTGACGTTAATGATGTAGAGGCATATGTCTTGTCAAAATACAAACGGAGAAGGGTAGAATCACAATGCAAAGAGGGGAAGTCAGAATTGGAAAGGTACTTGGAAGATATATATGAGCAAGATGATAAGAACTTTGACATTTTACTTTGGTGGAAGGTAAACGGCCACAAATATCCAATACTTGCTACGATGGCACGAGATTTATTGGCCATTCCTTTGTCTACTGTTACCTTTGACTCTGCTTTTAGCACTGGAAGGCGTATGCTTGACCCATTTCGTAGTTCTTTGACTCCAAAAATTGTTGAGGCTCTTATATGCACACAAAATTGGCTAAAGTCTACACCTGAGCTAATTGAAAATGAAGAAAAATTGAATGCTTGGGAAGACATTGAATGCAGTAAGTATTTATCACTTATTTAAATATATTTATACTATTTTGCTCATTATCTTTCAGTCCTTTGAGTGATTTTTTGTTTTTTATATATAACTTTTTATAGATTTTAAGGAGTTGATCCTTAATGAAACAAGGATGGTCATTGATGATTGACTTGAAAAGTGAAAGGTAATTTGATTTATTTATTATTATTTTCATTATAGTTCATTTTTTCTCCTTTATATTATGAATATTCTTAATATTTTTTAGGAAATCGAAGATGAAAGGGATTTGACAACAACAATTCCATTGAATATGAAATTCAATTTGCAATTTATTGTTTTTAATTTCATATTTGGAAATTGGGATGTTGTAGTTTTATTTTTCGAATAGTTATTTTGATTTGAACTTGATTTCTAATGGCCTAGTAGGTTGATATAGTTTGGCTCTTGGAATATAGCCTCATGTGGTGACTTGTTTTGTGATAATCTTGTAAGATTTGTGATTTTATTGTTGACATGTTTGCAAGAAGAAGTTCTATGATCATTATTGACCTTTCTTTGAATAGTTTCAATGAATTTTTTTTTTTTGAATTGAATGACCTTTCTTTGTATAGCTTCTGGGTGTATTTTTTTTCTTTGTTTGAATTGAATTGCATGTATTTTTTAATCGGGAAGTTTTCATGTATAATTTAAACATCTTAAGGGAAATATATTGCACATGAATGTGCTTTTCAACCTTAATTTGTGATTGTCTTACTGAAATGTGAAATGCTTGAGGAATTTCTTGAATTCAAAGAATCCCTAGAACAATTAACTACGCTTTGAATTAGATGGAAATAAGGTTAATAATTAGCTTTCTCAGAACACAAATAGGTAAGAAAAAAATGGAACCTTGTTTAGTTGTTTTCAATAAGCTGAAAGTTGATGAATTTTGGTGTCCTATTACTGCATTTGTGGATTTTTAAGAGATAGTTCATGCCAAGGCTGAGGTAAGCAGTAAACAATTGTTCCTTCTTTCTTTGGACCTTTTTCATGTTGAAAGGTTTACTTGTTTAATTGTTAATGGAAGTGAGTACTTATTTGACTTGGTTATATTTGGATTGCACCCAATTTAATGCGGTGTGTGACTGTTTGAGTACCTTATGAAGCTAAGAGCACTGGTTGCTCTATGTTTACTTATTTGATGTGGTGTTTGACTGTGAGTATCTTATGAAGCCAAGAGCACTATGAGCAAGTGACTAAATAGAGACTGTTCAATGTTCAGTCTTCAGTTTTGCATACAAAGCTAGATTATTGAGAAATGGTCGGTAAGATCTAAAACCATGATAGAAAAGTCCAGAGGTGGTATTAGTGTAGGTGTAGCTATCCTTTCGATTATCAAAACACATGCCGATATTTGTTAATTTCTCTTCTGCCAGTGCAGTAGTTTATGAACTCGATCAAAGACTTATAGTAAAAGCTTAGGTGTCATATGCTTACACCTTGCACAAATCACAACTGAACTGTATGTTGCATCTTTCACTTTCTTGGTCATGTATTAAATTTCTGTCAAAGGCAAAAGAGAAAAGCAAGGAAGAAAAGGGGTTGAAAGAAATCGAGGAAAAACTAGAATTTCATTATTCAAAGTCAAATACAAAAATCCAAATATTCGATTCAATTTGACTCTAATTTATGCGGATCGAGTATATCCAGATATTAAGATTGGCCGAATTAGATGTAGATCAAAATTTCAAAACCCGCATAGGTTCGTATTGGATCAAGAAAAATCCAATCCAATTTGATATCACGCCTAATAGTACCTCTTTAGGTATTTTATGACATTTTTTTTCATTCTATAAAGGTCATATAAAGATTTTTATCTTGTATTCAAGAACACTTTATAAGTTGTCTAAGCAAATGTATTGCCTTCATAATTGATCGGTTAGGGATAAAACTAAATTGATTTTTCAATATCTTTATAGTTTTTCTTAATCTTCATTCTATCATTTTTTTTTCATAATTTCATTATGTAACTCATCAGTTATATGCCTCAGTAGTTGGAGAAAATCTGAATATCTCATTCGTTTTGATAGAGAGGTATCAAAACACTCTTCCTCTAATCCTCGGGCATCTTGTTAATGCGTCAAATCTTATTAAAAATATTTATCAACCACTTAACTCTTACATCACCAAGGGAATTTCAAACTTCAATGAGAATGTCATTAGATTTAATAGCTTTTCTTGTTTTCATGCTCTTTAGTGCTTTTTTTATCTCTATTTTTTTGATTTTGCACAAAAAGCATTGGTTTAGATTTTTGCAAGACATCGAGATACTATTCAAAATTTGGCTTCATCAATTGTTAAATAGTTTGCCAAAATAATCACACCAATTTTCTTTAATTTCATTGTCTTTAATGTCTATGCATTGAATATTAATCCATTTTTGGTTTGAATTGCAAGATAGGTGCTGCATCGATAATATGCTTCATTACTATCTAGCAGATCTCCATGGGTATCCATTTTTTGTTTTCGTTTACACTTATGTCCCTGTTTAACAGCTGTCGGGCACTTGCTCAAGGATGTGAAAGATACAACCACAGCTTAAAAGTAGAGGTGGCAAATGGGCGGGTTCGGATGGATTTCGATTCGAGTTTTTTGGTCACGGGCTTTTTCGGTTACAGGCTTTTTCGGTTGCGGGTTTTCTCGGTTGCGGGTTTTTTCGGTCTCGGGTTTTCTCAATTGCGGGTTTTTTCGATCTCGAGTTTTCTCGGTTGCAGGTTTTCTCGGTTTCGGGTTTTTTCGATTACGGGTTTTCTCGGTTTTGGTCCGGTTTCGGTTTCGGTTCGGTTTTAATCGGGCGAGCTTAGTCAAATTATTTCAAAATTTTATAAATTATAAATATTTTATAATTTTGAATGTAATAATTAATTTAATTTTATGTAGTTAAATAAAAATATAATAGAAATGCTAAATTAAAGTCAAAATTTAATAAATGGAATTGTATAATATATATATATATATATATATATATATATATATATATTGAAAAATTTGGTTGGGATGATTTTGAAAACATTGGGAGTAGACCAATGAAGAATATAGTTATCTACAATAATAAAAGAGAACATATCATCTATAACTATTACATTACAATTAATTAATCAAAATTTAAAGTCACGTGAGATCTATCAAAATAATACATAAAGTTTCCACTTGTAAATGATGAACCAATACATAATTTTTAATTATAATTGATTAATTATCATAAAAAGAATTACAAGTAAAATGCTAGAAGACGTAAAAGACATTGAAAAAGTTTTAAATCTTCCATTGCATTTGCAAGAAATGAAAGCACTTCTGCTATTGTAAACTTCTGCCTTGGAAGCATCTGGATTTCTGTACTAATTAATTTTTTTTTCCACAAACTCCAACTACTAAAAATAATCTTTGAATTGCTAACAACCTCTTGGCCTAGTGATTAAAGATGAGTTGTGGCATATTGTAAGTCTTGGGTTTGAATCCAACACCCCCATCCCTAGTTATTTAATATTTTCCTTGTAATAAAAAAATCATCTTTGAATTTCGATTATAATTAAAACGATTATAATAGACATTACATTATATTAGACTTAATAATTCGTATATATATATATATATATATATTGTATTCGTATTGCATCAAATATATTTGTATCATATAAAATATAAAAATTATTGTATTAAAATTTATATTGATATAACAAACACAATTTTTTTTCTAATTTTTATCAAAATTTGATCCAATGTCACGTTCTTTTTTTTTTAATTATCATATTTACATTGTATGACAGTATATTGAGATAAAGATATTTCAAAATTTGCTTTTGAAGCATAGTTATCAAATCGAGATACGTATCGTGAATCGAAATTTTATTTTTAAGGATCGAGTATCGAGTATCGTATCGTACGATAAATAACTTTAAAATTAATTATAAATAATATATACACATGTAAGATAAATAAAATATTAAAAATATTATACATATTAATAGGATTAAGTAAGTATATGATAAAAATAAAAAAGTATGATTTTTTTCAAACACTTAACATCTTTATTAATAGTATATATTTTTAAATAATATTTTTATATATTTTTTATTTTTAATTTTCTAACTAAAATTTTATTTTTTTTCAATATTTCAAGATTAAATTATATAGAAAATATGTTTTTAAGTGTTTTTTAGGTTAAAAAACTATTAAAATTGCATTTTTTAGTTAATTGGGCCAAATCAGATTTTTTTGGGCCTGGCTCATTGTTACTCTAAAGCGTATCGAAGTGAATCGGTGTATTGTACGATACGTATCGATTCGCTTGTGTATCGATAGATACGCTACCGATTCATGATAAAATCGATTCTCTGTATAGATACGTATCGAATTTATACTGAATCGAACCGAATCGTACGATACGTATCGTGTATCGTACGATTCTGATAACAGAGTTTTGAAGTTTTTTCATGTGATTCTCAAGGGAGGGAAAAGGCATAATCCCAAAGAATTTGAAATTTTTTTGTAATGTGGGAAAAGCTTGTTTGGAGGGAATTGAAAAATGAAAATCAAACAGATCTCCTTTCACATGAAACTCTCATAAATAAAATATTATTATTCATTATTTTTAATTTCTTCTGTTGTTTTGACTAAATTTATATAAATATAAATTTTTACATTTTAATGTTTTTATTACTTGATAATTATTATTATTTTTTAATTTCTTGTGATATTTACATTTGTTATAAAATATATAATTATATATTAATAATTATATAAAAATTTATTTTTGAAATGAGCCAAATATATATAGTAAAACTAAAAGAAAGTGAAAATCCAAAAGTATTAGCTATACAAATAAATAACTAACAAATTATAAATAAATCACACTAAACAATTAAACACTTATATAAATAGCTTTATACTCTTAACAATAACTTATTGAGTCATTGTGTTTTTTTTTTTGGGTCAATATTGGGTCATTGGAATTTAGATACTCTTAGTTCAATAAATTTTTTTTTTACTTTGTTTAATTAGCTTTTTTAATAATTATATTATATTTTTAATAAAATTTTAAATTTTTAAGAATCTTTTTTACATTTATTTTGTCTTTTAAATACCAACATAATTAGTAATTAAATTAAATTTAATCGCATAACTAGTTAACTAATTCTTCAATTATAATGTTGAATAAAATTATAGTATACATTAAAAAAATAATTAATATTTTGAATAATTGGTCAATTAATTATCTCAATTCTATATTTATTTTGTTTTTAGTTTGTACATAAATCATAATATAACATTATTTTTATTAAATATAATCATACTCAAACACATTAATTAATCAAATATCTCATTAAAAATTTAGAACGTTAAATTAAACAAGTTATATACACCAATTGATATTATATTATAAATAATAACATTTGATATAATGTACCAAAAAAAACATTTGATATAATGATGTAAATGGGTAATATATAATCAGGTACCTGACACTACCCGACTCTATAATCAAATAATTATAGGGTTCGGATAGTGTTCTTATTACCCGTATCGGATTCGGATAATACCCTTAGGGTACACTATACCCGATTAACTTTTGATCAAGTAGTATCTGGTACCTGAACTTGTTTATCAATTATATGAAAGTAATCAAAATTATATGCTTGTACAAAGATTTGAACCATGGCCTCTTATATTTATTGTTATATGTTTAACCACATGAGCTAGATTAGGAATTTGTTATATTTGTTGTAAATTTTATTTTTATTTTAACACAACTTGCAATTTAAAATTTATTGAAACATTGTTGGCCAAAAAAATAGTTTACTGAATAATAATAATAATAATAATAATAATAATAATAAGAATAAGAATAATAATAATAATTTATTCTTAAGATAATAAGATTTTAAAATTTTAGACATAAAGTACTAAAATTAAATTAATAGAAATTTCATAATATGTTAAGATACAATTCTTAAGATATTGATAATTTAACATATATGATATTTTATTATAATGTAAATCTTAATATATATATATATATATAGTATATTATGTTTATTATTTTATTTGTAACTCATTATAATAAATTAAAAAAAACACTTTTTTGACTAAAAAAGTAGTTGAGAAGGTCAATATCTATTTAATCATCTAATATTATGATTATTAATTGATCAAGTTAAACAAAATTACATGAATACATTATAAGAGATTAAATGTTTGAAATTAAAAACAAGAGTATATTCTAAAAGCATGATAAGAAATTGGAATAAAAAATGTCTGAAATTAAAACTATAATATGCTATGAGAGATTGTTTAATTTATTCTATATTACATGGTAAGAGATTATTATAATTTAACATACAAATCATTATGATAAGATAAACATATTAATAATCTATTTTATATAATTAAGAGCTTGTATAATTGATTATATATCACATGATAAGATATTATTTTTAAAGTTATAATAACATACAAATCATTATGATAAAGCGTTATTTATTAACTATATTATGTATTTTATTTGCTATCAAAAAAACTATTCCAAATTGAGTACTAATTTTTTTTCATATTCACATTAACATAATAATATTAGATTAACATAATAATATTAGATATACACCAATTGATTGAATATCTAATTAAAATGTTAAATAATAGATATTACTAAATTAATTAATATAATGCTAGTTATTTAAATATAATTAATAATAATATTAACAAAGTATAAAAAATAAATTTTATTAAAATTACCACTTACATAGTAATACAACTCTAATATATTATTAAATTACACTTTAATTTACTATTAGAATTATTATTTTTATCCACACTTTAATTTTACATTTAATAGATAATAAATAAATTTTTTTAATAAATACTTAATTCTATCAAAATAATACTTACACACTAAGAGATTATATAATTTATTCTTAAAAGATTATTATAATATAAAATACAAATCATTATTATAAGATACCAAATTAGTTTATTCATGTATAAGATTATTATAATATAATAAATAATTAATTATCACTAGCTTGATTTTTTAATGTCTTTTGTTTTAAGGCTAAAAATAAAATTACCACTATAATTTTCTCTTTTAATGATACCCAAGTATAAAAAAATTGTGCTTGTATTGTTTAATTTAATTACTTAACTTTTTCTAATCTTAAAAACTTGAATTTTAATTTTAAGATTAGGTTTTTTTTAATCTAAATTTAATATCTTTCTATACTTGAAACTTTAAGAAAATATAGTTTAAATTTAATTTTATTAAAAATATTTTTAATGTGTTGCACAAAATATCAAATTCAAAGTTTCAAACAAATATTGAAATTATATAATTTTTATATATTTGATTTATTATTGTATTAAAATTAAAATTTTATTATAAATAAAAAATAATAAAATGTTAAAATGATTTTTATAATAAAATCAAATGTCAAATTAATAATATATTTATTATTATAAATGCAATAAGGATAATATTAAAGATTATTTGATGATATCATATATTATATTATATATTATGGTGTTTTAAATTAATTTAATTAAAAAGATTCAATATTTATAATGCTAGTAATATATAATTGATAAAATTATATAATAAATAATAATTGTTTTCAAAATTTTAAACTTTTTAATTAAAAAAGTGTTTCAATTATTTATTTATTTTTAAATAATAATTATATAATTTTAATTCGAGTTTTCTTGGGTTATAAATTCGGTTTTTTTCGGTTTTCGGTTCGGGTCGGTCTCAGTTTCGGATCGTATTGGGCTCGGGTTATGTCAGGTTCAGGTTGTGTCGGGTTCGAGCTTTTTCGGTTTCGAGTTTTTTCGGTTCCGAGCTTTTTCGGTTACGAGTTTTTTCGGTTACGAGCCTTTGAGTTTTTTGATCAATTCGGGCTGGTCTCAGATCAGTCTCGGGCGGATTCGGGCGGGTTTTTGGGCTCGGGCCAATTTTTGCCACCTCTACTTAAAAGGATTGGATGCTCGACTTCAAGAAATAAGAAGTTATCTTGATCTTGTAATTGAAGGAAAACTCCCACTAAACCATGAAATTCTGTATCATCTGCTGGTTTGTTTGAGATAATAACAGATAATAGCTCTCTTGGGCACCCAATTTTTACCCCTTTCATATTTTCTGCAGATATATGCATGTCTTCTTCCGTTAGGTTTGCACGTTAGGACCATATCATGCAGTCTTTCTGATTATTTGATGATGTATCTTTAAAATTCTGTAGGATGTGTTTAATCTACTTCCTAATCTCAACGTGGGGGAGTTGATCAAGGCTCTCAAGTAATTATCGAGTCAAACTTGAGTAGATGATGAATAATTTGACTCAATTACATTCCTACATTGAATTAACAAGAAATTTTGATCTTTCCAACTCATCCATGTTTTTCCAGACTCACGGATCCAATCAGAAATAGATAAACTCCTCCGCCATACATTACCATGAGCACATGTTTGCTACCATACCTCCCTTGCAACTCTGCCATCTCATAATGTGTGAGGAGATGTTTCTGGCCTATCTCACGGAATGTGCACCATGCTGCCGACGTTATCCTTTTCCTGTGTAAATTATTCATCGTTGAAATGATGTCATGACATGTTCTCCAGGCAAACATTTTAGTTCTGTTTGGTTCTTTTGCTGACCATATGAAATTCCATATCATCATTCTGTGTCCTGATGAGACACTTGATATTGATTTCTAACCACTTCTTCATTGGCCTGTTTGGCGATTAAATTCAAACTGAATTCGAAAGCCATCTTCACCGAATACAATCCAGATTGGTTTGATTCCCTATTAACAAAATGTTCTGTAAGCATTTTGTGCTCGCACATTTGGCACCTGAATACTATGCCTTGGTTCAGAGATGCTCCCTTTTCTTCCTTTTGTCTGATTGAATTGAACCTTTCTGAATTCCTATTAGAATTGAATGAATTCAAAGATTAGTTGGAAAAATCGTGCTTACCGACGGGTGGCTCCGTTGTGGTGGAATCTTTATGCAAAATATTTGGACGGATAAAATTTACATTTCCACTCTCGATTTTATTGTAAAACATATAATTATTTTTTTTAATTTTACAGAAATCATTTTTACCGTCCATTTAAAGTAGCCTTTGCTTCCGATCCATACATTCATGTCGCTTTGGTCAGACACTGTAGAGAGGCTCCAATCCAATGTTCTTCTTGATTGAACCGTCATCAACCATGCGCCAATTTTTTCCAATTGCTGAGCAGATGGCAACCATCAACCACTAACCGCACGGGCAACTTTCATTTGTTTTTTGTTCTCGGAAAAGTAAAAATCCACTGCCAATCACTCTGATTTGTCCTTTTTCTCAATTTAGACAAACTGAGTTTTAACCGCAAAATTCCAAAACTTCTGCCTAATCCAACAACGGAACGGTGTTTCAGTGAGGCACTGAAACAAAGACCGATACAAGAGACGGATTTGCTGAGTGTCGGTACGATAACTTATGACGCAAATTACATTTATAACAGGGAAATAAATGAAACCTATCCTAGTTAGGCCTCGCCATCCAAACACGTTGACGATCCTGATTCAGAACAAGTCAACTTCAAAACACAATCAGGGCCGTTAAGAATTAACCCAAAATTAATTCGTGACATATTGCATGAACTCGAGATCAGATTCAATGCCAGCCATGGTTTCGGGCGCCAAAACCACCTCCAGATCGACGCTTCCATTCCCTTCCCTTCCCGGAAACGCGGAAATCTTCCCATCAAATTTATTGGCCCCACCACTCCTAACAGCCAAAGGTCGGCCCCACCCAAAATCATTGTCGTACATTGGAAATCTCGGAGAGCTTCCCATCGTCATCGACGCGCCGTCGAAGTTCCCCAACGGGAAACATCGCGGATCCTTCTCCCACTCTTTGACAAAACGACGCACCTTTTCGTCGTCGTGGGCCCTGACGTTCTTGTTTAACTGCTCCGCACACCAGCGTAGCTTACGTGACGTGACGTCACCTGCTGACGCGTACGTTGGAATGCTTTGAATGGCGTTCCCGAAGTATAAAGGATCCAAATTCGGATTCAACCTGTGACGGCAATTCACCGCCATTCGGAATGTCGTAGTTTTGGAAGACGGAAGCTTCCTCGCACGTGTCACCGCTCGCCAGAGGAGGGCGGAAAGTGACTGAAACGACGAAATCTCCGCCGTATTTGAAACGGGAGCGGTTTTGAACAGCCAATTCTTCTCGTCATTGTTAAAGTACTTGTCGTTACTTTGCTTCCCGAGGATTTCAACGGCGTTAAAGTCTCCGCAGATAGCGAACTCTTCATTCTTGTTGCTGTTAACTTTGGCTTTGAGTTCCAAAATGGCTTCTCTGCTGAAACTGAAGATTCTCTCCCTTAAGGGCTCGGTTTCGTTAAATGTAACTTTGGGCCCACCTTCTGGGACTCTTAAAATAGCTGATGAACTCAAAACCGAGTCCCGGGAAAACTCCGGTTGCCTTGCGATTGTTTCAATGCCCTGATTATTATTAATTTTTCTGCAAATTTCAGCAAAAGAGTTGAAGAAATTCCAAAACGACGTACCATCAGTCACCGCATGGTTAACGGAACATCCGATAAAGATTCCGTCACCGAGTTCAGTGATTTGGACGGCCATGATTGGTTTAAAATGGCCTTGGTAACTAACCGTCTTGTCGAAGCAGAAAAACGCCTTAACAAATTGGGGAACATATAGAGAACCAATGACATCACGAACAAACAAGGTTCTACACGTGGCATGGTAGAATTCAACGCCAGCGTCGTTGCAAGTTATGTAAATGTAACCCTTTGGGTCGGTGTAAAGACGGCCGGCGAGAGGAGGGAAAAAGGACAGCGTTTTGGAGAGGGATTGTTTGAGAAGGGAGACGAGTGAGTGGATGGGAATGGGAGGGCGCGTGAAGAGACAACCCTTTTGGATGTAATGACAAGACAGCATTGGGAGATCTGAAACTGAGAGTTTGAGGTCTCCAAAATTGGATTTTTGGTCTGGGAAAACTGTTGATTTTGAGACCAAAGCAGCTGACACAGCTGAAGAGGGCATGTTTTCTTTGTTTTGGGTGAATTTGACTCTCAGTTTCTTGATTGGAATGGATGGGATTGAGAGTGAGGGAGAAGAGAGCTGAATAGAATGGGTATTTATAGGAGTTGGGGTGCATGCACTTGTGCGTGATGAGGTGGTGTGCATTCCCTTTTTTTTTTTGTTTTATTTTTATTAAATTGACTTATAATAAATAGTTAAATTTCACGTGTAGAAGTTTAATGAATACTTAAATTTTAAAATAAGTTGATGGTTTATCTTAATATTGGAAATGGGATAACCTCCCACAGTCTTAAACTTTTTGTAACAAAAAAATATAGTTAAAAATGTTGAAGTTGATTCCATAGGATGTTTTCAACTACTAATTGAAATCTACTCCCCAAGAGTTTAAATTTAATTATAACCACCATAAAATAATACCTGCATGTTTAACTTGATACGGTATTAAGTTGAAGAAAATGGAAATCAAATGCTCTTATTATAGATAAAGATGTTTCATGTGTTTGAAATTTATTTATTAGTAGTGTTGGTCTAATTTGTGTTGGATAGCTTGTAATAAATACAAGGGAACAAGTTCCCACATTGCTTATAAAAGTGTAAAGTGATATATTTATAAAGAGAAATCAACTCTTAAGAGTAACTTGGAGTCAAATAGGAAATGGGCTTTGACCATTTGGCTTGGGCTTGAGCTTGCTTGGCTTGGGCTTTGGCTAGAGCTTGGTCTATTTTAAAAGTCAAAGATGGGCACTGGGGCACTTGGGCTCTTGGCTCTTTGACTTAAGTCAAAGTTTTATTTTTTGACAGAATATTTTAAATTCAAAATTGAATTTAAAATTATTTTAACTGTTCCAACAGACATATTTTCGGTTATATGTCTAGAACAGTTATGTCTGAAATGAATGGTTGTTATTTAACAGAAAATCACAACCATTCATTTATGTCTCTTCATACTCTATATAAGAGTGATGATTTTCAGAAAACACTCACTTTGCATTCTTACTTTTCACGAAAATTCTGAAAGCTTTGTTGTATCCTGGGGTAATTTGCTTCTGTGTGAAACAATATTACACTCAAGATAGTGTAATTCTACACGCCTCAAAGCCATATACTCTGATTATTTTCCTAACAATTTGAGTGTAATATTTCATTTGATATGGCAATGGTTACCAATCTTGTGTTTATCAATCAACAAGATCCTGTCAAGTTGAACCAGTTTGACGGGACAAACTTCACCAGATGGAAGGACAAGATGAAGTTTCTGTTGACAACTTTGAAGGTGTCCTATGTTCTGGATCCGAATTTGCAGCCACTGGCAGACCCTACACCAGAAGACACAAATACAGTGAAGGAAGAAAGAAAGAAACGTGCAGAAGATGAACTAGTGTGTCGTGGTCACATCCTCAACTCTCTTACTGACAGACTTTATGATTTATACTTCAACTATACATCACCAAGAGAGATCTGGATTGCCTTGAAAACAAAATACCAGAACTAGAAAAAAGGTACAGATAAATTCCTAGCACTAAATTATTTTGATTTCAAGATGACTGATAACATGCCAGTCATGGATCAAGTCCATGAACTACAAATACTGGTTTCCAGACTTAGAGAATTGGAAGTGATTGTTCCTGACACTATACAAATCGGAGCAATTCTATCCAAGTTGCCTCCTTCATGGAACAATTACAGGAAAAAGGTCCTGCAGACACCAGACAGTTTCACACTGGAACAATTCCAGACTCATCTGCAAATTGAGTGTGAAACTCGTCTCAGGGATGAGAAACTCCAGAAAGAGAAGGTGGTGAATTCAAATGGGAATTCGCAAGTTAATGCCATAGGAAGCAATTCTGGAAAGTTTGCAAACAAGTTTGGAAAGAATCAGAACAACTTCAAAGTCCAAAAAACTGGTGGATTTAAGAAGTCCAACAATTATAAGAAGAACAAGGCCTGCTTTCATTGTGGAAAGAAGGGACACTACATTAAAGAATGTAGAGTCAAAATTGCAGAAGACAAGAAGAATAAAGACAATGGTTCTAAACAATCTGCTCAAGCCAATATGGTTGTTGAAGATGACATGAACTTTGTTGCCATGGTTACTGAATTGAACTTGGCAACAAGTGCAGGAACCATGGAGTGGTTTCTCGATTCTGGAGCCACAATTCATGTCTGCAACAACAGGGAATTCTTTAGCACTTAGACTAAAGAAAACAGTGAAGTTTTTATGGGAAACCACGCTCCTGTCAAAGTGTTGGAAAAAGGGAGTGTGATGTTAAACTTCACTTCTGGACAGAAACTGACACTTCTCAATGTGCACCATGGTCCTGATGTCAAGAGGAACTTAGTTTCTGCAAATCTGCTTTGCAAGAAAGGCTTTAAGATTGTTTTAGAATCTGATAAGTTTGTAATATCTAAGAATGGTGTGTTTGTAGGAAAGGGATATTCCCTTGATGGCATGTTCAAACTCAGTATGAATAAAATAAATGTTCCTTCTGCCTATATCATTGAATCTTCTACTTTGTGGCATGCTAGATTAGGACATTTAAATTATGCTATGATTAAATACATGACAAACCATGATTATATTTCTTGTAAGCATGATCACCATGATAAGTGTCAAATCTGTGTAGAAGCTAAGATTACAAGAAAGCCTTTTCCTAAAGTAGAACATGAAACAAAATTGCTAGAACTAGTTCATTCGGATATTTGTGAATTAAATGGAAAATTGACTAGAGGAGGAAATAGATATTTTATAACTTTTATAGATAATTGTTCACGTTTTACTAGTATTTATTTACTATAAGAAACAAGGATGAAGCTTTTGATAAATTTAAGGAATTTAAATCTAAAGTAGAGAATCAAAAGGAAAGAAAAATTAAAATTATAAAGAGTGATAGAGGTGGTGAATATTTCTCAACTGAATTTGATAAGTTCTGTGAAGATCATGGAATAATTCACCAAAGATCAGCTCCTTTTACACCCCAACATAATGGTTTGGCGGAAAGGAAAAACAGGACCTTAGTTGATATGGTAAATGCAATGATTTTAAATGCTGGATTACCTTTCAACTTGTGGGGTGAAGCTTTGCTTACTGCCTCTTACATACATAATAGGGTTCCTTCAAAAAAGACGCATATCTCACCATATGAAGTCTGGAATGGAAGGAAGCCAAATTTAAGTTATTTTAAAGTGTGGGGGTGTATTGCATATTATAGACTTCCTGATTCTCAAAGGACTAAATTAGGTTCAAGAGGAATTAAATCTGTTTTTGTTGGTTATGCACAAAATTCAAAGGTATATAGATTACTAGATTTAGAATCAAATGTTATAGTAGAGTCTATACATGTTGAATTTTTTGAAAATAGTTTTGTGAAAAATCAAGTTATGCATGAACCAGAAAATGATCAAAATACATCTACTGCCTATGATTCCTTAGTCAAACGTAATGAAATAAGTGAACCATCTGAACCAAAAAGAAGTCAGAGGCCAAGAAAAGAAAAACATCTTGATTCTGATTTTATTTCTCCTGATCATATTACCTTTTTAGTTGAAGGTAGTAGAGACAGAATTATGAGGAAAATGAAGATATTATTAAACATTGAAAATGAGCCCAAAACTTTGAGTGAAGCTTTGACTTCAAGAGATTCAGCTTTCTGGCAAGAAGCTGTAAATGATGAAATGGACTCTATCATGTCTAATAATACGTGGATTCTGGTAAACTTACCTCCAGGATCAAAGCCTATTAAAAATAAATGGGTATTTAAGAGAAAGTATAATTCTGATGGTACTATACAAACCTTTAAAGCAAGATTAGTTGCTAAAGGTTTTACACAAAAGAAAGGCTTGGATTATTTTGATACTTATGCTCCAGTAGCTAGAATAACTTCTATTAGAATTCTTTTTGCTCTAGCTTCTATATATAAGTTGCATATTCACCAAATGGATGTTAAAACTGCATTTTTAAATGGTGATTTAAAAGAAGAAGTTTATATGGAACAACCCGAAGGGTTTGTTTTACCTGGAAATGAACATAAAGTTTGCAAGCTTGTTAAATCTTTACATGGTCTTAAACAAGCTCCAAAACAAGGGCATGAGAAATTTGATTCTGCTATTTTATCTTTTGGTTTTAGGCATAATACTGCTGATAAATGTATATATTCTAAATTTACTACTGATTATGGAGTGATTGTTTGTTTATATGTCGATGATATGCTTATATTTGGTACTAACATGCTTGGTATAAATGAGACTAAGAATTTTCTTACCTCTAAACTTAAGATGAAAGATCTTAATCAAGTAGATACAATTTTAGGAATTAAAATTACAAAGAATGATAATGGATTTTCATTGAATCAAACTCATTACATAGAAAAGTTGTTAGATAAATATCAATATCTTAAAATAAAAGAATATAGTACTTCATATGATTCAAGTGTGCAACTTGTCAAGAATGATGCTAAACCAATAGAACAATTAAAGTATGCTAGTGTTATAGGAAGCTTAATGTATGCTATGCATTGTACTAGACCTGATATTGCTTACACGGTATGTAAGTTGTCAAGATTTACAAGTAATCCTAGTATAGCTCATTGGAGGGCAGTTGAAAGGGTACTTGGTTACCTTAAAAGAACTGCCAAATTAAGGTTGTGCTATACAGGATTTCCTGCTGTTTTAGAGGGTTATTCAGATGCAAGCTGGATAACAAAAGCTGGTGATAATATATCAACTACAGGTTGGATATTTACACTAGCTGGTGGTGCTGTAAGTTGGGCATCTAAGAAACAAACATGTCATGCACACTCAACTATGGAAGCTGAGTTTATAGCTTTAGCAGCTGCTGGTAAGGAAGCTGAGTGGCTAAGAAATATGTTGTTTGAAATTTAGTTGTGGCCACAACCAATGCCACCTCTTTCCTTACATTGTGATAGTGAGGCTGCTATGTCTAGTGCTTTTAATAACATTTATAATAGTAAGTCTAGACATATAAGCCTAAGGCATGACTATATTAGAGAGTTAATCTCAAATGGTACCATTACGATCATATATGTAAAGTTTGCAGAAAATTTGGCGAATCCTTTTACTAAAGCTTTGCCAAGAGATAAAGTGTGGAGGACTGCATGTAGTATGGGACTAATACATAACCCTTGAGATGCCAATAATGGTAACCCAACTTTGAATTACCAAACCGGTAATAGCTAAAGTTTAATGGGTAATAACAAGTTATTGATCAGTGTCTATTGTGGTACTTATAATAGGAGTCTCGTACTTGAATTTCAAGAGAATGCTACTGTTACATTGAGAGGTTGAGTTTAAGCTCTTAATGGAGATCATTCTGAAAATTGTCCAAAGTAATAGGGACAATAAAAGGATCTCCACCTATGTGAATATGAAGTGGTGCCGCTTCAACAAGAGTATAAGGGTTTTACTCTTGAAATATTCACAGAAATTGGATTGCTAGCACATGGCCATTGAAATAGTGCTAGGAGCAAGTAAGAGTTTTGTGAAAAGTGACAAATTGATGTGTGTCGTACTTTCGATCGTAATAATAAGAAGTCATGGTTTAATCTTAGGACACTATGTACTTTTATTAGCATCCTAAAGTATCTACACTAATTGAAGGTTTAAATCAATAAGATACCTTCTTGTATGCATCATATTTGTTGTATTACAAGCTAGTGGGGGATTGTTGGATAGCTTGTAATAAATACAAGAGAACAAGTTCTCACATTAATTGTAAAAGTGTAAAGTGATATATTTGTAAAGGGAAATCAACTCTTAAGAGTAATTTGGAGTCAAAGAGGAAATGGGCTTTGACCATTTGGCTTGGGCTTGAGCTTGCTTGGCTTGGGCTTGGGCTTGGTCTTGCTTGGCTTGGGCTTTGGCTAGAGCTTGGTCTATTTTAAAAGTCAAAGATGGGCACTGGGGCACTTGGGCTCTTGGCTCTTTGACTTAAGTCAAAGTTTTATTTTTTGACAGAATATTTTAAATTCAAAATTGAATTTAAAATTATTTTAACTGTTCCAACAGACATATTTTCGGTTATATGTCTAGAACAGTTATGTCTGAAATGAATGGTTGTTATTTAACAGAAAATCACAACCATTCATTTATGTCTCTTCATACTCTATATAAGAGTGATGATTTTCAGAAAACACTCACTCTGCATTCTTACTTTTCACGAAAATTCTGAAAGCTTTGTTGTATCCTGGGGTAATTTGCTTCTGTGTGAAACAATATTACACTCAAGATAGTGTAATTCTACACGCCTCAAAGCCATATACTCTGATTATTTTCCTAACAATTTGACATATGTACAAATTGTTAGTTTAATTATACTTATGTCCGATCATATTGTTCATTGATTGGTGCATGATTTCATGTTCAAATAACAAAATTTAAATTTAATCCCCTTCTCTTAAATAATAATAATAATAATAATAATAATAATAATAATAATAATATGATTTTCATTTTAGAAGTTAGTTAATTAAGAGATGAATAAAAAGGGAAATGTAGGAATAATTGTGGGAGAATTGTGCAAATTCTGTAGGAAGCTAATTGAGGAAAAAGACCGTTAATTTTCTAAAGCTTTTTTTTTTTTTTTGAGGAGATTAATTTTCTAAAGCTTGGGGATGAGTTATATTGAAATCTGCAATGGATATCATTAAGAATCCAAACGAGAGACAATTTTTGCTTCATATCTCAGCAGGAATATATCAAATTACAGCCTACAATCTCGTCTGGATTAATACATTAAAAAGAAAAAGGCAACATATACGGGATTTGCATGTCTCACTCACGCCTATTCATCCAATCCATAGGCCAAATCTCATCTCATTCACTATTTGAATTTACAATATTTGATTGAGTCTGATATTGTTTAAAAGATTTATATATGATGCACTGACAGTGTACAGTTTTTATACACTGTCAATGCAATAGAAGTTGACATCTTATCAATAAACCCTTATGAGCAAATTAAAAAAATTTATTTATATTTACTTTTAAGTGCTTGTCATATTTTTTAATTTGCCAATTGATGAGGTGTTAATCTCCTGATGCATTGACAGTGTATAAAAATTATACATTGTCAATGCATCGTATACAAACTCTTGTTTAAAAGATGTCTGTCTGGCATGCATGCAATAATTTCTAGTTTTTGACTATTTGGCAACAGAGATATCTTCAATGGATAAATTAATCAATGTTGGAGCAACTTAATTCCATTTCTATCAAGAATAATAATTAATCATATGAACAAGGAAACGATGGTATTTGATTATAGTGATATTTAAAGATAATTAAATTATATTACCTTATTTTTAATTTAGTGGAAATAATTATATTTTTATAAATAATATTTTATTTAACTGAACCTTAAAACATAGTAACAATATAAATATGTCATATGTATATTACTTTAACGTTTGACTTAAAAAGACAACATTTTAATATTTGATTCAATCATACAAAAGTTAAATCCAATCTCTTTTTCATTTAAAATAAAAATAGAAACTTGGCTTATACTTATAAGCCCTACATATCCGGTCTCTAATAATCAAAATTCCATGGCACATCAAAATTTTCATGCCAAAATTCTAAGAATCCGCATCCCAGCTGAGCTGACTCTTTTACATAATATGTTGGTTGTCACACAAAAAAAAGTCGGCTAAGAAGGAATCTCAACTGTGTTTTATTGGCTAATCTTGAACTGACTCATCTAATCTTATTAGAATTCACAAAATATTAACTCCAGCTACTTGAGATTTTTTTTTTTGAAAACCTTATAATAATATATTAATTAGACCCTAATCATTAGTACTTATTATTATTATAGTTGAAGGTCGGTTAATAAGTTGGGAAGAATCTCCGGAAAGGGCCATTTCTGATTTGTCGGCGTGTGGGATTAATATTAAAACATTTGGCTTCCTAAACCTTTAAATAATAAATTTCCATGCATGTTTGTAGCTTAATTACTCAATTGCTTGGCTTGCAGTTTAATACTAATTTAATATTAGAAAAACTTTTAAGATTGTGATACGAACTTGGTTCATGTCTAAAGTGAGGTTAATTTGATAGACAACTCGCTTGGCATTCTTCCACGTGTATGACAGTGCAACCTATGCCGACCATGAAGGATTCCATGGCTTGTTATTGTTTTTTATTTGGTTTTAATTTATTGTTTAGGACATGAAGTGAGTGTTGCAATGAACCTTACCCTGCATCTGCAGCCCGCAGCAAGTCAAGATAGATCAATGAAGTACGTAACGTGAAGAGTTAGGGGTGTTTTAATTTTTATACGGCGGCGTTTTTGAAACGCTGCAAAATGAATCGTGGCATTTTAAAAAAATCGTCCTTAAAAATGCAACAGTGCGTAGCTACCGACACTTAAAAACTACTAAAGTTTGAATTTGTCCTTGCTCTACTCACATCAAAGTTTGAATTTGCAACAATGTAACTCAAAATCATTAAACTACTAAACTTTTACCTAAAGTAAAGTACCAAACGTAGACATCAGCGTGTCCAACAAACAGTGTCTTTGCAGAAGTTTGGGGCCGAAAAAAAAAAAAAAGAACCAAAACAAGAAACATTATTTGAAGCAACCGTGGACTGTAGATCATAAAATTAGATAAGTTAATAAATTGATACCAGAACAAAAGACACATTTGTATAAACTAAGTAATCACTTTCCTGCAATATAAGTAGGTTGATAAATATTTTTATAAGCAAAGTTTTCATTGCTAAGAAGTAATCCCATAGAAAGGATAAGTTCAACCAGGTACAAGACTCAACAATCAACATCATCCTAAACACTTAATACCAACCGAACAGGAAATTAATAAAGGATTCACTAGAATTTCTTCAAAGATATACCAGCTTGACATAGGCGTAATGCAACGTTGCACCAAAATAAGGGACCAATAAAAGATTCACCCTACAAAGTATCAGCCAGTAACTTTAAAAAAAGCCTTATAAACTTTGACTCAGATCATTCATCAAACACCTTCCATGTATCAGGTTATTAAATTTAATGATTGATTTGTAAAGATATTAATTTTACATAAGTTATAAAAATTGTGTAAAACAAAATAATTTATTTTACATCGATATAACTTGATCTTTTCATTCATACACATATACATGCATGCATGTATATGTACACATAAAGTAATTTTTACAAAACTTGACGAGAAAAAATTTGATAGGTAATTTGTTAACAATTTAAGACAAAGGAGTTAAATAGGGAAATTCAATTTGGAAAGGATTGTTTGTTTTTGCGGCCTTGAATATGTCATTGATCAAACCACAAAAACATTAGTCAAATAAATATAATAATAAATGAAATGCATAAGTTTAGCAAAATGCACATATATGTCGGCAATTCTTAACCCAATTAAGACACTAGATAATGACAAAATTTGTTTTTGAAATTCAAGACTTCCAAGTCTATATGTATACAAGTATACGACACATTTTTATCATTATTATTATTGATTTGCCCGTAGCTAGAAATGATGAATGAACTAAGCCATCTTTTAAGAAGAAAGTTCTGACAATGCACGCAGAAATTTTTGTCCAACGGTCAACAGACGAAGTACAAAAACTAGGTGCAAAGAGAGAGACAAGTTTGAAATTAGGTTCCAATCAAGAATATGCGACCGTCCAGGGGTTAATTTGTAGGTGAAGTAGTGGGGATTCTCTTGAGGTCGTATTCGCCGCATTTAAATGAATCAGATGGCTTGAACATGGTCGAATTCTATCACCCAAACAGCAAGACAATTTTGCATGGCTATAGCTTTCCTTTGAGAATATATATATGGTTAAGCTTATGCCACACCATTAGATTCGCCTTTGCTTGCACAAGAGATGACATGCCTTACAATTTTTATTTTTGGCGAAAGAGATGCCTTACAATTACTCAAATTAATTAGACGTACAGAAAGATAGCATAAATATGCTAATCATCACTTTTGGACGTTACAGAAAAAAATTATACATAAAGCTTATGGGCTAAAGATTCTCTATATATACATAGAGAGAGAAATTATCACATATTATCAGTAAACTTTTTAGATTTTATAAAGGAGATTAACAAGGTGACACATACCCTTTAATATATATTAAAGAAATAGAAAAAAATGACAATTTTTTAACCTTTTTGTAGTGTTAAAATTTCACTGTCAAAGTATAAAAAAATTAATCCATATATGAGTGTGTGTGTGTTTCCCTTATTGAATTTTAAAGATCTTTCATAATTAATTCATAGTTAATGATCCATCGTATTATTTAACTCAATGATAGTATATATTTATTATTTGAAAAGCAAATTTTGAATTTTTTTTAATTAAAAAATGACAGAACAAAACTATTTAAATTTGTGTGTTTCATTGACAAAAAAAAAGAAGGTTGTTTGCTCTACTACAATTAAATAAAACTCAAATGGTTATGGAATTAGAAGTGGATTCATAAGTAATTTTAAATAGTTATAGTTGTTGCCAAATACTTTGTACTTAACAAAATCAACTTGAATCATCTTTTTAGTTGTTGAATATATATATATATATATATATATATATATATATATGTATATATGTATCTTATTATTTTCTTATTCCCGTATTTAATTATTTTTGGTTTTAAGAGAAAATAATCAAATGGCAATGACATTTTAGCTCAATGATAATGAAAAATTTTTGAAACTTGAAGTCTTTGATTCAAATTTGATCATGTATGTATGAGCTCTCAGTTTAATTTAATTATTTATTACTTTATTTGCTTTGAGTGAAATAATTTTCATAATTATTAAAAGATATTTTTTTCTTCATTACATGATTAATGAAACGTGATAAATGGACGTGAGTTATTGAGTTGAAAAATCTATCTTATTAAAAGTAGATTAGCAGTTAAGTTTTGAAAATGATAAATTTATTTAAAAAGGTAAAACAACATTCTTTTTAATTAAAAACTAAAAAAAAACATTTTCAAGAGATAAAAGAGCGTTTAAATTTAGAGCATAAGGTTGTGCTCGGTACAATCAAAAACAAGAAATAAAGAAAATAATAGAAAGAAAAGTGAACGGAAAATAAATTTGAAAATTACTTAGTAAGATAGAAAATGAGAAAAAAAAAAGGAAAGTAAAACGTTTTCTGTCCTCTCCAAACAATAAATCCGTCCAAATTGGATGGAAAAGAAGGAAGAAAATTTTACAAAATGATGAATAGACCTATTTATGGGCCGGATTGAGTCGGACGCATGACCAGTATTAATAAAATTTTCACATGCCTAAACTCGAACAAAGATAAGCAACACGGGTTCATACGGAAACGCAGCAAAGGAGTCAAGCAGAAGCATGCATCAGTACCGTCAATCAGTCAATCATGTATGCTGACACTTCAGTGATTTTTAAATTTAAATACTTGAGTTTTTAAAGATAAATATTAGGAAATATTTCAATGGACAAAAGTAATTTTTTTTCAGTTAGTTTTTTTAATTAAATATTTCAATTAGTATTCAAAGAATGGATAGGAAGGCTTCACGAATCAAATCCAATGATCTTTTTTTATTAATTATTAATAAATTATTTTGATTAAATTTTTTTAAAAGAATTTTATTAAAAATAAAAACTCAATAAATGTTAAAAAATTATTATTCAAAAACAGTTATAATTAATAAATATTTGTATAAAGATAAGATGATAAAATTATTTTATTTTTAATTTTTTTTCTCTTAATTTTTCACTCTACCAAATAATAGAAAGAAATGAATATATTTTCTATCTATTTTTTCATCTTTCATACTAAACACACCTAAAAAAAAATTAAAATTTTTCATCTTTCCAATTTTTTCTCGTTTCAATTTTCTTTTTTTCTATTTTTTTTTTTTACTCTATCAAATAAAGTCTAAGAGTCGTGAAATAATAATATAAAAAACTAAAAAAAAAACTTGAATGTTTTAATTTTTAAAGCAAGATGGTTATTTAATTTACTGATGATCAGGATGTCAGAAAGACCCGAAACATAATTATCCCCTTAGAACAACATCGCGGCCGTTAAAAACAGCCCCATCTTACAATCCCAGACCCACGAAACTTAACAACAATAACCCAACAGTTCAAAATAAAAACACGTGATCTTAAGAAAATACATCTACACCGTTAAAATCCCCCACGATTTATTTCGTTACATATTGCATGAACTCGTGATCAGACTCAACCCCGGCCATGGTTTCTCGCGCCAAAACCACCTCCAGATCAACGCTCCCGTTCCCTTCCCGCCCAGGAAACGCGGAGATCTTCCCGTCAAATTTATTGGCCCCACCACTCCTAACAGCCAACGGTCGACCCCACCCGAAATCATTGTCGTACATCGGAAACCTCGGAGAACTCCCCATCGTCATCGACGCGCCGTCGAAGTTCCCTAGCGGAAAACACCGTGGATCCTTCTCCCACTCCTTAACAAAACGACGCACCATTTCGTCGTTGTGCGCCCTCACGCTGTTGTTTAACTGCTCCGCGCACCAGAGCAGATCACGTGACGTAACGTCACCAGCTGAAGCGTACGTTGGAATACTTTGAATCGCGTTCCCGAAGAATAAAGGATCCATCTTCGGATTCAGCCTCCGACGACAATTGACGGCCATTCTAAACGTCGTCTTTATTGAGCAGGGAAGCCTTCTCGCACGTGTCACCGCTCGCCAAAGAAGAGCGCAAAGTGATTGAAATGACGAAATCTCATCTGTATTAGAAATGGCGGTTGTTTTAAACAAGCATTTTTCAGAAATCTCGGTTAATTTTTTGCCGTCATCAATGTGGTACTTGTCGTTACTTTGCTTCCCGAGAATTTCAACGGCGTTAAAGTCTCCATTAGTGAGAAACTCTTCCTTCGTATTGCTGTTAACTTTGGCTTTGAGTTCCAAAATGGCTTCTCTGGTGAAACTGAAGATTCTCTCACGTAGCGGCTCGTTCTCGTTAAATGTAACTTTGGGTCCACCTTCTGGGACTCTTAATATCGCCGATGAAATTAAAGGCGAGTCCCTCGAAAAATCCGGTTGGCTGGAGATATTTTCAATGCTCTGATTATTGTTATTTATTTTTCTGCAAATTTCAGCGAAAGTGTTGAAGAAATTCCAAAACGACGTGCCGTCAGTCACCGCATGGTTAACAGAACACCCGATGAAGACTCCGTCACCAAGTTCAGTTACTTGGACGGCCATGAGGGGTTTGTAATGCCCCTGATAGCTAACCATTTTGTCAAAGGAGAAAAGCTCCTTAACCAACTCCGGGACATGAATCGGACCAATGACGTCACCGATGAACCAGGAGGCGCATTTCGAATGATGGAACTCAACCCCGGCATCGTTGCAAGTTATGTAAATGTAGCCGTCTTGGTCTGTGTAAAGACGGCCGGCGAGGGGAGGGAAAAACGAAAGCGTTTTGCTCAGGGATCGTGTGAGAAGGGAAATGAGTGAGTGGATGGGAATGGGAGGGTTGGAGAAGAGACAACCTTTCTGGATGTAATGGCATGACAACATTGGGAGATCTGAAACTGAAAGCTTCATGTCTCCTAAATTTGATTTTTGGTCTGGGAAAATTGTTGATTTTGAGACAAGAACTAAAGGAGACGAATGCATATTTTGTTTTTTTAGTTTCTAATTTTTGAGTTTCTTTCTCACTTCTTTTTTTTTTTTTTTTGGTTGCAGTTTCTTTCTCACTTCACTGAGTATGGAATTGCATGCAAGGGAAGGGAAGGTATTTATAGGGAATTGGGTGCATGCATGTGGCAATTTTGGGTATTGTTTATTTATTTTATAATTTGGGAAAAGAAAGGAAGTGATGGAATGAAAGATTTTTCAGTGAGTTGGAGCAAGTTGTGATTCTGAGTTTTTATCCATTGAATTTAATGAAATCTCCGCATCAATTCTCTTCTCTTTTTTTTTTTTTTGGAATCTTATATCGTGTTTGTGAGTCTCAGTCGGAAGATTTGGTCTCAAAATATTTGTATAACAATCTTCATTCATGACCATTTTGCGAAAAGTAATTGTGTAGATAAACCTTAACTTCAGTCAAATCAGTTGTATGGAAATTACATTTTTAGTATATGAGAATTTAGGTTAACAAAAATCTATGCTGGAACTATATAAATATATATATATATATATATATATATTATATGTGTGTATGAAAAAAAGAAAAAATTGACTCGAATCGAAATTAGATAAAAAATTACAAAAATTAAATTCAATTCAATCATAATATCAGATATGATATCACCATTATTTATCTCAATTGTTTGCTGTACCACAAATAATTTAAAAAAATCATGAGGAATTTATATATATATATATATACAACTGTTTCTAAAATAAAATTTGTCATAGTGCTTAGTTTTCTATTCCAGTTCTTAAAATCTCAAATAAAGATGAATAAATTGTTCAATTTGTCAGGATAAAAAAATTGTGCTAGACAATACAGAATTGTTCTTTCAAAATTAACTCTAACAAGAGATTATGATAAATTTTTTAATATAAAGTAGTTTTGAATTTAAAATCACTTGCATAGAAACATATGAATTTACCGATTTATCATTCAAACTCGAATTAACAATGATGAGAGTCAAATCAAAGATTATTGCGTTTTTTTATAAGTCAAGTTAGAAATCATTAGGTCGAATGATAATCTAAGCCCAAGAGAAAAGAGGACTCCAAAGACCCATAAATGATCCATTGGGCTATCGTTTATACTGTGGGTCTTAAAAGTAATTACGTGCAAAACAACTTCTATAAATAAATCACAGGTATCATTCTTAAACACTAAGCTTTATTTGCCTACTAAAAGGCTGCCAAAACCCTGTCTGACTTAAACATCGGAATGCGCGCGCAAGGGAAAGCCCCTGCACCCCCTGATAGTTTTTTTTCTTGCAGAGTTCTTGGAGACAAGCTAACTCGAAGATCGAGAATCCGACGTCAGCAACCAATCATTGTTGTTTTGAGCAACAACAATTTGCACCGTTTGTGGGAAATAAACAAAAAAAGTCATAAAAGATGGTGAGAACACGATTTGCAGGAGGAGGTGAAGGTCTGCGGCAGGATGTAAGGCCGCGGCAGAGTACGCTAGAAGGTGAGTATGAAGGTAGCGGTAGGATACGTTGTCCGTGGTAGCATACCCCAGGAGGCAGGGTACGTAGGCTACGACAAAGGTGCAAAACTACAATTGGGTCCGTAGGCTGTGACAGGATGCCCAGTAGAGCAATATGGGCAAGCACTGATGCACGCAGCAGGCTATCGATGAGAGAATTGCGGGAGAACACAACCCCACTAAACAGACCTTAGGCGAGAGAGGGGCTCCCGCACGCAATAAGCCTTGGGCAACAGGAATTGGTGAGATAAGGGCTCCCGCACGCAACCAGCCTTGGGCGAGAGAGTGACCACGCTCACCAGATAATCGGGCGAGAGAGGGCTCCCTGCACTCAACGAGCCTTGGGCGAGAGGGGAGCTCCCGCATGCGACAGACATTGGGCGAGAGAAGGGCTCCCGCACGCAACAAGCTTGGGCGAGAGAGTGACACCGCTCGCCATATAATCGGGCCAGAGAGGCTCCTGCACCAGTTACACCTTGGGCGAGAGAGTGACCACGCTCGCCAGAGAATCGGCGATAGAGGGGTCCCGCGCGCATAGACTTAGGAGAGAGCAAACAACCTTAATGAGAGAAGGGCTCTCACACAAGACAGCCCTTGCGAGAGAAAAAGGACCACGCTCGCCATAGGCCTTTGACGAGAGAGCGACTCCCTGCACGTGACAAGATGGTCTTACCGCACGCAAGGCTCTTTGGCGAGGTAGAGCGACAGACAGTTCTGGCGACAGAGTGGGTGTGCAACATGCCATGCATGCAAGCAAAGGCCCACACGGCAAGCCCTTAAGGTGAGAGACAGGTTCCTGCACACGCAACAGAGGGACTCCCGCACGCAACAATCTTGGGCGAGAGAGGAGCTCCCGCAAGCGACAGGCATTGACGAGAGAATTGCGGGAGAGCACAACCCCATGTAACAGATCTTGATAAGAGAGGGGCTCCTGTACGAGACCAGCCTTGGGCTAGAAAGGTCCCCGCTCGCCAGAGCTTAGGGCAAGAGAGAGGCTCTCGCAGAAGCTACACCTTGGGCGAGAGAGTGACCACGTTAGCCAGAGAAATAGGCGAGAGATGGCTCCCGCGTGCACAGACATGGCGAGAGAGTGACCACGCTCGCCATATAATCGGGCGAGAGAGGGTTCCTCGCACAACACAGACTTGGGTGAGAGAGGGATCCCGCACGCCACAGCCTTAGGCGAAAGGGCAATCTTGGCGATATGCCACTCTGGCGACACAATGCTCAACCACGCGATAGCCAAAACAGGCAAACAAAAGCCATGACGCAGACTTCTTGGCGAGAGGATGCCACGCCTATGCGTCAGCAAAAGCGGCGATCACATCTACCCGTGGCAAGCTCGTTGGGCGAAAGGGTACCTCACCCATCCGACAGCCAAAGTGGCAAGCAAGGTCAACACGACAGGCTTCGTGGCGAGAGTGTGGCTCGCCTCTGCAACAGCTAAAAACGGGCAAGCAATGATTCTCGAACGCGGCATCTCCCCTGGCGAGAATAGTCTCCCGCACGCGAACGGCAAGAAGAGTGTCCCGCACGCGAATGGCGAGAGAGGTTCTCTTGTACACTGATAGTGACAGAAGGGCTCCCGCGCTCGGCATCCCCTTTGTCGAAAATGGCACGCGCGGCAGGTGCCCCGGTAGAACAACGCATGCGTGCAAACAAAGCCTAACTAGAAATGCTTGTTTGGCGATGGCGAGCAGAGGTCCTTGCAACATGTTGACCAGGATGACAAGCAACAGTTCGACGAGTCAAGTACACGCTAATTAATGAAAGATAGGGCCAGCCAGGTGCACTTCCAGGCAAGGAATGGCCTAGAATCTGTCAAGCCTCTGTAGAAAAAAGCTCCCAAGGAATTTAGTGGAGCTCGATGGGCAACCAGGTGCATGTCCAGGTGCAGATCTAAGCGGATCAGTCAGCTATCACAGAGGTTTGAATACAAATATAGAAGTTCCCCTACACCAATGTGCTTGTCTATGGATGTGTGAATGCAAGTTTTCCTCCCTAAGGCTGCACAGTTGCTAGGCTTAAGACCTGAGCAAGCGGCACGTTCCTAGGCCACGTGGTAAAGAGGCAGTCTGGTCAGGATGAATATGGATGCGATACGGGCGATCCAAGAATGAGAACCGCCCACCAAGGTGACCAAACTGAGATCCTTTCTGGGGTTTGCCAATTACTATAGGATATTCAACAAAAGGTATCTGGCGATCGCTACCCCACTGACAGAAATGCTTAAGAAGGGGCGAACATGGGATTAGAACCAAAAGAGTTAGCATGCATTCAAACAGCTAAAGGTCGCAGTAACTGAGGAGTGCCCGACCACAGCAAGCTGTTTGAGATGAACACGGATGCCACTGACTTTACCATAGGTAATGTGCTAATGCAAGAGAGCCAACAAAGGGTGCGAGACGGGCAAACATAAGTCCCTAAGCACAAAAGGGTGCGAGATGAGCAAATCCAAAGTCCCTAAGCACAAAAAGGTACGAGACGGGCAAACATAAGTCCCTAAGTACAAAAGGGTGCAAGATGGACAAATCCAAAGTCCCTAAGCACAAAAAGGTGCGAGATGGGCAAACATAAGTCCCTAAGCACAAAAGGGTACGAGACGGGAAAACATAAGTCCCTAAGCACAAAAAGGGTGTGAGACGGGCAAAAATAAGTCCCTAAGCGAGAAAATGCACCAGACGGGCAAAAATAAGTCTCTAAGCACAAAAGGGTGCGAGACGGGCAAATTCGAAAGTCCCTAAGCGAAACATGCACAAGACGGGCAAACCAAATACACAAGTCCTTAAGCAGAAAAAGCGCGAGATAGGCACAATGCTCGAACAAAAGTTCTTCTTTGGACAAGAAGAGTAACAATACCATATGAAAGACAAAAGGTATGTTACGTTGTGACTCTTGGAATGGCTTTAACATTGTAATAACATAGCATATATTCTGTCATAATCATACAAAGAAATAAAAGTCCCTAAGCAAAAAATGCGCGAGATGGGCAACACATGGCCTTGAAGCGAAAAATGAGCGAGGAAAGCCATGAATGAAATAAAAATCCTTAAGCGAAAAATGCGCACATGGGCTTGAAGTGAAAAATGAGCGAGGTAAGCCATGAATGAAATAAAAGGACTTGAAGCGAAAAGTGCGCGAGGAAAGTCTGATTATTACGTAAGATTAGTACAAGGTAAATGTGTAGTTACCTCTGTATATGAGTTTAAAAATGTGTTGATCAGTTTGTAAAAGACTAAGCTCTTTCACAAAAAAACTGGGCAGCACTCTAGACTAACTTCTGCATCAAAAGGAACATCGATACTAACAAGCACCCAGCCATGTACGTCCTGAGGAGCTATAATGTCAAAAGCTTGATCCTTAGGAAAGTTAGTCTCTGGATTATCTAAATCATTTTCGTCCAAGCCTGTGAGAACCTCGACCATCTCAGGCCGGCAAAAATGCTCTTAAGGGCTGGTAAAATCAGATAGATCTTTATAAGTGCCTATCCTCAGAAAAGGTTCCAAATCTCAACATCTGGATCAAGCTTCAACCAATCAGGAGCATGCCAAGAACAAATCGCCTCTAATGAAACCAAAGGCTTTGGTGGCTCTGCAATCTTGTAAAATCTCCTTATAGCTCTTGGTTTCGGTCAACTAAGACCTTGAATTCAAAAAGAAGAGTGGCATATTCCACTTGAGAAGCATTTAGCTCAGAGGAGGAAAACGTATCCCAGTAGTAAAAAGCACTTGACAAAAGAAATAATAACACGACGTCGTTCCTGTTGCAAATAACGATGAAGTCCATTAGTTGAGCCCTCAAGTGAAGACGAAAAGACTCTTGTAATAATCCCAGAAAGAGGGTAGCAAAAGAATTTGAAAAGCCCATTCTTTATATACTCTTTCACAGGGTAAACCCTAGGAAAGAGTGGGGAGCAATTGATGAGGGTCAAACCAAATATTACTAGGCTTTTCTATAAGTCATGTTGGAAACCATTGGGCCGAATGATAATCTAAACCCAAGAAGAAAGAGGACTCAGAATACCCATAAATGATCCATTGGGCTATCGTTTATACTGTGGGTCTTAAAAGTAATTACGCGTAAAATAACTCCTATAAATAGGTCACAGGTATCATTCTTAAACCCTAAGCTCTATTTGCCTACTAAAAGGCTGCCAAAACCTTATCTGACTTAAGCATCGGAGTGCACGTGCAGGAGAAAGCCCCTGCGCCCCCTGATGGTTTTCTTTCTGGCAAAGTTCTTGGAAACAGGCTAACGTGAAGATCGAGAATCTGACGTCAGCAACTAATCATTGTTGTTTTGAGCAACAACAAACAATATACCAGTTTTTGAGAATGACAAAAATGTATGTTGAGAGGTCATTTTCTAATATAGGTTGGATATTGGTAACATCTAATGCTATGGGTAATAATATTTAATGTTTGAATCCTCACAAGATCAAAATTTTTTAAATTAAAGTCAGCTATGAAACGCGTGCAAAAATTAATCTTATGTTAATATGGTACGAAGATACCTTACGATTTACAAAATATATATTTAATGATCCTGATGCTTTATTAGACAATAAATTATTAGAAAGAACCCATAAAATAGATCATATGCTTAATTCTCACAACCCTTTATATTTTTAAATATTTGTTTTATAAATCTATAATTTAAGATAATATAGATTCCATTTTTGTGGCAAATTGATTTCTTTCATGCAAAGATGAAGAATCCCACTAGCCATAATTTAAGTTCTGTATGTTGGCTGTCATCTCCACATAAGAATTTATTTAAGAATCTTATGTAAAATTAGAACACCAAATCATTACAAATAATAAATAAAACGTATTTGTTTGAGTAGACATCATCTCAAGTAAAAATAATTAGGATTATTAAAATCTTGACAAACTAGTCTTTTTTTTTTCTCCTTTCAAGTGATTTTTAATGGATAGATACCAATAACGTGAGAAGTGCAAAGAAGACTTAGTCATATTTATACATACGCATATCTTTTACTAAAACTCTAATGCCGCCAAATCAAAGGCTTATAAAGTTTTAATACCTACTCAACCACACTAATCCAACAAGATGTTCAAAGCCTATACTATGTGTGATCATAATTATTAAACTGAATTCTTTTGTATATTTCATATATCAAGACTAAATCATCAATTAATTTTATTAAATCTTAAAATCACCGATTAATAGTAACAGTATACAATAAATTTTTTCAACACTCCAATCACACCAATGTCGGCTCCGAATCTCAATTGTTTCTGCCAATTTAGAACTGTCTTATCAGTTATGGTTTGGCCATTAACTATTATCCAATATTGTTTCTAATTGTAACCAAAAAAATTTATTGTTTCTAATTGGTTTCTGGTATCTTAATTAATAAATAATAATATTAATACTATTTCTTCTCTCTAATCGTTACAATTTTTTAACAAGTTTACAACTGAAAAAGTCGGCTAAATTAAGCCATTTTTTGATTTGTCGGCGTGAGAGATCATCTAAAACTTCATTTAAATGAATAAAATAATTAAACAAATAATTTTGTATTGTCTCCCGTATGGTTTCTGGATTACTTAATGTTTAACTTATTTTAAATTAAATAAAATAATTAAACAAATAATTTTTTATTGCCTCTTATATGATTTGTGGATTACTTCATGGTTTGACTTGGGTTCAATAAATATTTTAAGGTTTGAATAAGCTTTGACATCTGCAACGTGTGTGACAATTCGAGACCAACATAATGGATTTCTTTGATTTATATGTCTAAAAGATTAAAATATTGTAATAAAAAAAAGATTAAAATATTTACTATATTATAATTCTTTTTCAACTAATATTTAATATTAATTCCCTGTGTGTCCAGTAGCGGGGGATTGGAGTAGTACAGAGAGAGTTGTGTTACAGTGAACCTTGGCATGCATCTGCCAGATCACCAGCAGATGACAGTTCAAGAACAGCCATCAAGGATTTTCAAGTGCATTAATTTGGCTAACATTCAGTTTTCTTGGGTGTGTTTGGCTAACTTCTTGAGATTTTTACTGTCTCAAAAAGAGATGTTAAATGAGAAACTATCACATTCATATTATAGGTGTTAACCATCATGTGTAAGTACAAGTACAGTATGTTGAGAAATTTTTTAAGCAAACCTACATATATATATATATATAAATTAATTATATATTATAGACATCTAATTTATTTAGTCCATTTAAAATCGATCAAATAAAGTTTAAGTTATTAGACTTAAGACATCTCATTTAGTATGGCTTTGCAATGTATAGAGATTTAATATTTTATTTTTATGATAGGTCAAAATAAAATAAAATATACTTTAAGAATAAATAGGTTATGGTCTTCAATTTAAACATAAGGTAATTCTCATTCTCAAATCTCATCATTGAGTGAAATACAAATTTTCTCTAAAAGTTTAACATGAAAGACTGTTAACCCCAAGAAATCAATTCAAATGGATTCAGGTATACTTCCAAATTAATCTTTCTTAACGATTGAACATGAGATCCTATGTGTTTATCTGTATGATTTTCTTACAAGTGGTATTGTGGTATTAAGAGGCTGTTCATGTTTGATCATTGAGAATTAAAAGTTTTTGTTTAAAAGATTAGGGCTTTTATTCCCTATAAAATAAAGATTATAATCATGTAAACAATTTTTTGAAATTTGTTTCATGCTTCAAGTAATTTGTCTTTTAATTTTTTTAACCCAAATTTCAAAATCAACCAAAAAAATATATTTTTATGTGTTTTGATTATAATTGTTGAATGATAATTGCTTTTTATAGCTTATATAGTTGAATCTAAGTTACAAATTTAAGGAGTATTTATTTTTTGGTTGAAAGAAATCAAGAAAACATAATTGGGTTACAAAGATAAGCTTGTACAACAATTGGGGTATTTATGGTTAGTCTTTCGAAAGTGCTCAACTTTGTTTTAGGTCAATTGTTAGAACCCTAAGCTTTGGGCAAAAGCCTAGGGTATTAGGGCATATTTGGTATATCATGTTTTATCCAATTGTCAGAATCCTAAACTTTGGGTATTAAAACTTTATTTGAATATTGGATTAAACCCCACATCTTTATTGTTAGGGTTTTATTAGGCTTATGTCTGCTGGGATTAGATAGCTTGAAATACTTATTATTTTATTATTTTAATATTTGGGGTTATATTCCTGAGGATCTTAGGATATTCTTATTTTTAGGATTATAGCCCTAGTGTTGTTAGATAAATTTGTGTACTCTCTGTATATACACATTTGCATATTTGGTGCAAAATAAAGGTTCAAAATAAATTAAATTTATATAAAATGCCACAAAAGTATTCTCTTTTATGTTAATTTATTTATTTTGAAAATTAATGTTGTCATTAAGGAATTTAAATGACTGTATTTTTTAATCCCTGCGAAAAATAATTGACCCAAAAGAAGGTTATTATTTGTCGGATTACAAACACAATAAAGTAGTAAATATGTGAAAAAATTATTTTTTACCATGCATGTAATATGTCGGCCAAAGAAAGGCATATTGTTGGCAGGATTTGGTTATCAATATTTACTAATCAAGTTTAAGAGTATCGCTTACAAATTGAAATTTCTATCCAAAGATTAAATTTTAATGTTGTGCTTGGTATCTTATATGACCCAAAATTATTATTTGTTAATTGTGAGCTTATTATTTTTTTTATTTTTTGCTTACAGTAAATGCTTCTTCTATATCTACTAATTTAAATAATATTTCGGTACTTAATGGCACTAACTTCGAGAAATGGAAGGAGCACGTTACCATTGTGCTTGGGTATATGGATCTAGACTATCGATTAGGTCTAACAAACCTCCTGCCCCTGCTGATAATAGCACAGCTATGGAAAGGGCACTTTATGAAAAATGGGAGTATTCAAACTAAATAAGTCTGATGATCATGAAGCACCCAATTTCAGATATCATCAAGGGCACAATCCTGAGGAAGAAAATGCTAAAAGTTTCCTACAGCATATTACAGACAGATTCACTACAAATGAAAAGGTCGAAACAAGCACTATCATCTCTAAGCTTATTTCAATGCAGTATAGTGGCAAAGGAAACATAAGAGAATACATTATGGAAATGTCTAATTTTGTTACAAGACTAAAGGCACTAAAGTTAGAGCTATCTAAGGACATTCTAATGCACTTGGTCTTAATTTCTCTTCCTGCACAATTCAGTTCTTTTAAGATAAGTTATAACACTCAAAAGGAGAAATGGACTCTTAATGAGCTCATTGCTCAGTGTGTGCAAGAGGAAGAGAGGTTGAACAAGAGAAGATAGAAAGTGTTCACTTAGCATCTTTTTCTAATGACAATGCTGCCAACAGAAAAAGAAAAAGGAACAACAAAGAAAAAGGCACTGTAAACACTGGAACTTCATAGCCTAAGGGGCAGCAGAAACAGAATAAGGTGATTACCTGTTTCTTTTGCCATAAAGGTGATCATGTGAAGGATTGTTCCAAGTATGAAAAATGGCTTGCAAAAAAGGTAAACTTCTCAACTTTGTTTGTTTTGAAGTTAATTTGGCTTTAGTTTCCAATCACACTTGGTAGATAGATATGGGTGCAATTGCTCACATAAATGTGATTATGCAGGTCGTCTAAGGAGCAGAAGCCAACTGATGCTGAAAGATTCACCTATGTAGAAAATGCGAAAGGGCTCCTGTTGAGGCTATTTATTTATTTAGATTAAAGTTAGGATCTAGTTGCTATTTAAATTTGAACGAGACTCTTTATGGATCGCCATTTAAATGAAATTTAATTTCTGTTTCTTATTTGATCAAATCAAGATATTCTTGTTTAGTTAGAAATGGAAAGTTTAGTCTCTTCCAGTATTCAAATCTTATTGGTACAGGTTCTTTAGTTGATAATCTATATAGATTGGACCTTTATGCCTCACACATTAATAAATCCTTGCATATAAATAATTGTGGTATAAAACGTAAATTAATTAATGAGAATTCTTCCATGTTATGACATAGACATTTAGCACATATTTTTGAACAAAGAATAAAGAGGCTTATGTTAGAAGGAATTCTTATTCTCTTGATTTTTTAGATTTCAAAATCTGTGTTGAGTATATTAAGGGAAAACAAACAATTATCAAGAAAACTGGTTCTAGCAACAATTTAAACGTCTTGGATTTAATTCATACTGATATTTGTGGTCCATTCATACAGCTTCTTGGTATGGTCAATAGTATTTTATTACTTTTATAGACGATTATTCTCATTATGGATACCTATACTTGATTCATGAAAAGTCTCAATCATTGGACGTTTTCGAGACCTATAAAGCTAAAGTTGAAAATCAGCTTGTTGGAATTAAAGCGGTTAAATCTAATTGTGGAGGTGAATATTACGGTAGATATGATGGATCAAGTGAACAACATCCAGGTCCTTTTAGCAAGGAATTTAGCAGAATATGGTGTTATTCCTCAATACACCATGCCAGGGACTCCAAGTCAATATGGTGTAGTTGAGAGATAAAATCGAACCCTAAAGGATATGGTTAGAAGTATGATTAGTTATTCTTCTTTGCCATAATCACTTTAGGGAAAAACCTTAAAGACTGTAGTGTACATTTTTAATCAAGTTCCAAGCAAAGCAGTAGGTAAAACCCTATATGAGTTATGGACAAGAAAGAAGCCTAGTATTAGGCATTTACATATTTGAGATTGTCCAGCTGAGGCTAGGCCATGCAAGCCTAATGAAAGGAAATTGGATTCAAGAATAATAAGCTGTTACTTTGTTGGATACTAAAAAAGATCGAGGGGATTCAAGTTTTATGATCCCTCAAATAGATCCTTTTTCAAAACAAGAAATGCTAAGTTTATTAAGGATGTTGAATATGATGAGAGTCCTAAACTCAGGAACTTAGTCTTTGAGGAAGAACATATTATTGTTCTTATAGTTGCGATTGAAAATGATCAGACAATTATGTTTGACATTGTTCAAGACACAAATTCGGATTATCAAGACACTCTTGGGTTACCTGCTACTCGTATTGAAGAGCCTACTCCTATTTAATTGGAGAAGCAACAACAACCTTAATTGGAAGTGTCATTAAGGAGATACTTAAGAGAGAGGAGATCAGCGATTCCAGATGATTATATTGTATATCTCTAAGGACACGAGTTTGATATAGGACTAGAATATGATCCAAAATCTTTCAGTGAAGCCAAACAAAGTGTTCAGTTTCATAAATGGATGGAGGCCATGAAAGATGAGATGAAATCAATGGAGGATAATGACATTTGAGATCTTATCGAATTGCCTAAAAGAGATAAATTGATTGGTTGTAAATGGATTTTTAAAACCAAGTAGGATTCGAAACGTAATGTCGAAAGATATAAAGCACGTCTAGTTGTCAAAGGTTTCACTCAAAAGGAAGGCATTGATTATAAAGAAACTTTGTCTCCGGTTTCATTGAAAGACTCTTTTAGAATCATTATGGCACTTGTAGCTTATTATGATTTGGAGCTACATCAGATGGATGTAAAGACAACATTTCTTAATGGTGACATTGAAGAAACAATTTATATGGTGCAACTAGAAAATTTCGTATTGGATGAATCAAAACATCCAGTGTGTAAATTAAAGAAATCCATCTATGGTTTAAAGCCAGCATCTCATCAATGGTATCAAAAATTTGATTAAGTGATCACCTCTTTTGGTTTTAAAGAGAGCACTATTGATAAATGTATTTATCACAAGATCAATGGGAGCAAATTTATTCTTCTAGTGTTATCTGTCGTTGACATCCTACTGGCAAGCAACGATATAGGCCTATTGCATGAGAGCAAGATATTTCTTTTAAATAAATTTGAGATAAAAGATCTTGAGAATGCATCCTTTGTGTTTGGCATACAGATCCATCGAGATCGTTCTCGTGGTATACTTGGCTTATCATAAAAGGCATATATCGATAAGGTGCTTAGCAGATTTGACATGAAAAATTGTGCATTAGGAGACACGCCCATTACTAAGAATGATAAATTCGGTTCACTTCAATGCCCAAGAAATAAGATTGAAAATGAAAAGATGCAGAAGATTCCTTATGCTTCAGCAGTAGGGAGTCTTATGTGTGCTCAAGTTTATACGTATTCGAACAATGCGTACATAATTGGTATGCTTGGTAGATATTTAAGTAACCTTGGAATGGATCATTGAAAAGCAGTAAAGAGGGTTATGCAATATCTATATAAAGTTAAAGATTATATGCTCACGTATCAGAGGTCAGATCATTTAGAGATCATTGGGTATTCAGACTTCGATTTTGCTGGTTGCCTTGATAGCAAGAGATCACTTTTGGTCATGTATTCATGTTAGCTAGAGGAGCTATATCTTGGAAGAGTGTAAAGTAGTCACTCATAGCTTCTTCCACTATGGAAGCGAAGTTTATAACTTGCTATGAGGCATCAAGCAAGGCAATATGGTTGTGAAATTTTATCACTGGGTTATATATTGTCGATAGTATTGAGAGATCATTAAAGATTTATTATAATAATAAAGTCGCAAAATTATACTCTAAGAACAACAGAATCTCGTCGAAGTCAAAACATATTGACATCAAGTTTCTTATTGTTAATGAGAGAGTTCAGAGTCTTCAGATATCTATTGAATATATCGATACAAACTCCATGATTACGGATTCATTTACTAAAGGTGTACCACCTAAAGTGTTTCATGAGCATGTAGTTTATATAGGTGTGGTTCACTTTGATAATATACTTGTATAATGGGAGTTTATTTTATTTATATTCATTTGTTATTGAGATATTTTTCTGATCAGAATAAAGTATTATTATTATTGCTAAAACTTGGAAATAAAGTTTTATTCTTTCAAATTGCAATTGAGCTTAAAGTTTTTGAAAGTAGGACCAGTTGGAAATAGGCATGTTTAAAGGATCACGTTATATGTAATTTCCATGCTACACATCCATACTTGATCTATGTCGTTGGTTGTATTAAAATATATGACCATTGATGGGTCTAATTATGAAATATATGTTACGAAAATCACTTTGATCCTATGTTAGTATAATTGATAGACGAGATTGTTCAAAGATGTTGCTTTATGAAGATAGCAAGTTTAGAACTCTTAAAGTTATTTTAAAATGTACAATTATCAAGTGACATATGTGGCCTAAGTGGGAGATTGTTGTGAAATTCTTTAAGTAGGCCTACATATATCAATTAATTGTACATTACAGTCTATCTAATTTGTTTAGTCCATTTAAAAGTGATTATATAAAGTTTAAATTATTGGACTTTAGAGCATCTCATTTAGTATGGGTTTTGCAATGTGTACAGACATAATATTTTATTTTATTTTTATAATGGGCCAAAATAAAATAAAATATACTACAGGAATAAATAGGTTATTGTCCCCAGTTTAAACATAAGAAAATTCTCATTCTCAAATTCCATCATTGAGTGAGATAGAGATTCTCTCAAAAGGTTTAGATGTGGAAGATTGCTAACGCCAAGAAATCAATTCCAATGGATTCAAATACACTTCCGAATTAATCTTTCTTAATGATTAAACATGAGATTCTGTGTGTTTATCTATATGATTTTCTTACACAGTATTGATTTAGTTTATTACTAAAAGTCATCATAAGTTAATTTTCTAATTAACTAAATAGTGCATATATATTTTCTGTTCAAAGAAATATTTCCAAGCTAAAATGGTGGTTTGAACTTTTCTTTTATCACAACTATTAGGATTCAATTCTAAATTCTTAAACAGTAATCTTAATCAGATGATTCTAACAGTTATATTAATAAACCGGCATAATCATTCATTAATTTTCATTAATTATAAATGTAATTAAAGTAATATAGAATGCTTGTCCATATCTTTATTTCATATTTTCTCCCCCTCACCTGCATTTTCCATCTCCTACTAAATATAGAGTAAGAAAATCTTACCCATGTCGGTCAGTCAAATTAGGTCGGTGTCATGCCTAATTCTATCAACCTCAGCTTAAAATTAAGGACTGTCAAGATTAGACCCAAATCATCACTAAGAATCGAACCAACCCCAAGATGTAATAAAGTCAATTTTTAGTTTCTCGAATCCCACTTATTTATCATTTTTTATTTTTTCAAGTAATTTGAATTTTTAATAGTCATTAATTCATTATTTAAGATAATGGAATCAAGTAAACAAATGATTAAAACTAATAAGATTTGAATTTATTTGATCAGCTTCTAATAATCGAAACAGATGAGAAACTAGTGTTCATGCTTTATCAAAAAGTATAATTTTTATTGGATAATTATCAAATACACTATCAATGAAATTTTTAAATTTTACCAACAAAATTAAAATAATAACACATATTTTACTTGAAATAAATAAATAAAGTAAGAGTATATGTTTACGTTACTATCTTTTCATCATTTGTGAAGTATAAGAACATTAATCGATAGTTTATGGAATAATAAACCTTTATCAATTAATATAGTAAAATTTGAATCGCTGTATTTCAATTGACATGATAAAATGTATCTAGTAGAAATTACAGAACATAACCAAAATTTTAATGCCATATAAAATATTCAATTAATATAAGCATTAAATTAAAAAAATAATTATTAATACATATGAAATATATTATTTTTTTAACCGAGAGAAAACAGTGCAGCAAATCAAGTCGACAATTGAGTTAGTGCTTGAAAAGACGACAAAAACGAGAGGCGGTGTGAACCTTTTTTTTTATCGAACAAAACAAATTAGCCTCTGTGTTCAATATCTTCACTTTTCACTTTTTGAACAAGTCAAAGTTTGGAGTTCAAACAAGCTTTTTCAAATTGGTTAACAATAATTTTGGTTTTACATAGCGTTCATGTACCTAATATTTTGAAACTTTTGCATGGATTGCATTCGACGTTCTTTGACCTAGAAATAGGCCGGCCCGCCCTCCTGTTGATTAAGGGTTCATAATACCAACCTTAGGGCAAGTTTAAGAAAATGAGTAAGATTTAATTTGAATTTTGAACTTATAATAATTGAAAATTTTAAGTTCAATTTAAGAGACTTGTAAGATATGTTTATATATTTATATGCATGAATTATGAATTATTATTCAATACATTATTAATGAAATTTTTAAACTTTAACGGATAAGTCGAAAAGAGTATTACCAACCTTCTGTATAAGCGTTGTACATCTCCATTTCAAATTATGGAAGAATGCTTAGCATATTTTCGTAACTGAAAGCTCCTCTGCTAATAGCTACAAACAATGATCAAGTGGTGTGAATAACGTTTTGGCCAAGTAGTTGTAAGACTTGAGTTCGAATAATTGTCTCTTCCTTGCTTTTCTCTGAGCTCCGGCTATTGAGAAGGAAGAAGGTGATAATATGGGGATGACGGCTTTTGTCCAACTCCAACAAACAAAAAGCAAGTGCAAGACACGGTATCCTCCATTTTGAGATATCAAGTTGTCAATGATAAAGATGGCTCACGAACCCTCCCATGCGTCGTTGGCGGTACCATTCGCTAATTCACTTAACCAAATCTTTATGGCCTGATCGACGTGGTCCCTTCCTGTCGCCATTTGCTGATACCCTATCTAGGTAGCATTGAGGAAAATAAGGAAAAGAATTTTTTAATTGATCTCTGCTTGCCTAAGAAAAACATTTTTTTTTTAACTGGGAAATGCGTTGGTGGAAGATCAATGGCCAAAATGTAAAAGAATAATGATGGAATTTAGTCGAATAAATGCATGACACATTTGGTTCTTGGCAAATTGGGGTTAATCGTTGCAAACTTTTTTTCCTTTTATAGATATTAAGAATTTAATTAAGTGTGTTACAAGCTAGACGCAACCCAAGAATAATTCCAGGGATTTGACACAAGAATTGGAATTTATCAACCAAGCTATACCCTTGCTTCATGCATGCTTATCTTGTTGGTCTGATTTTGTAGAGCTACGACTGTCCAACTCCGTTAAGTTTCTATAGATGTTTTGGGTGGCCGAGGAAAACAGGCTTTTTTCAGTAGTGGCTAAAATCGCTGCCCTGTTCATGATTTTAGACCTATATTTGATTCATTCTAGCTAGTACAAGGTATAGCAAAATGCCTATGAAATGCCTAAATCTATGTTATATGGACTTGAAATAGGATGTGATAAACAAATAAAATTCGGTTTAGCAATTGTTATTCTTTTAAAGTTTAAATTTTTCGTTTTCAAATTGTACTTTATATGTGTATTGCTTATTTTTTATAATAAATTTTTATTTGATTTGTTCCGTGATTTTTCTCTTAAAATTAGAAAGTTTTCCACATTATATTAAGTGTGTTCTATTTTGCGCTTTATTACTTGCATATTATCTATTGATTTATCTTTAGTAAATTGATTTTGCTTCATTAATTTGTTGTTATTATTATTATTATTATAGACTTGAGTTATAACTGTCCAACACTTATGTACCAAAAATAGGAGTCCTGTAACATATAGATCTAAATCACAAAAAGAAATAAATGGTTGTGACCAAAGAAAATCGGCAAGATGCCAAATACAATGCACGTTCTGCAGAACTGATGATGATAACCAGAGCAACTGCCTTGCGCAAACAAGTTAATTTCTGACAAAAATAGAAGCCAAGTTGAAATGTACTATTTGTGAAAACATACAAAAACTAAGTGGATATCTACATTTTCAACTCTTCCCCTGAATCGATTACAAGAAAGAATAATAAAACAAAGAGAACCAACCAAAGCAGGCACTATATCTCCCCAGGTACATGTCTTCATATCTTTATTTTCACTTAATGGAGGAGTATATCCACGGTTCCACCCAAGAATAATGTAAGAAGCACAAAGGTCGTCGAGTCGTGCAGTAATTGAATTTTGACAAAATGGAACAAAAGCATCATGATTTTGCTGTCTAGTTAAATAGTGTATTCAAGTCCTCCATTACAGTAGTGCTCATATCTTTGCTGCATTTTTGCAACTGTTGTCTGCTATATGTTTCCTCAGCACTTCTCACAGTGTAGCACTCGCATTTTCTTTTTCTTTTCTTTTGTAATCTTGGCAACATCAGCAGAATCTGATGTTTCATATGCAAGTTTACGACGTAAAAATCTTCTGAACCTGAAATGCCTGAAAACGATTCCAGATTTCAGAAGCAACTATGGTTTAGTGAAGCACCATCACCATTAAATATTTGCAACTTTTTCTTTTACAGGTTCATGAACAAGCTTTTCATGCTTAGAAGTTCAACTTCAAATTGAATCAGAATAACCCAAAAATCCCCTCAAGATTCATGAACCAGACTACCAATTGCTGCATTAAAAACCATTTAATCGATGTGGCTGCAACAGCTACCACTAACAACCAACCAGCTAAAAAAATGTAATGCTCAAGGACCTGAATTTTACAGATACCTGAAAGCAAAAATTAAGAATTAAGTAATATTATCCATAGTTTAAACGCTTCTAGAGCAGTGTACAAGAATCCAACGTCTAGAATTGTTAGTCAGAAAACATAATAAAGCAATCAGAACCAAGCACTATCTCTCAAGGCCACTAGGTCAAGGATAACAAAGCCTGAAAATACCCTAATCTTATTATAACAAGAAAAAGGTCAGACAGCTTTTTCTCCATGGCTATAGGCTAAAAGACGTTAAGATTCCACTCTAATTTGTCAAGTTTTAGATAAGCCAACTTTATTTAGCAATTATGCAAATGGGGTGGGGGATTGTACTTTGTGTAAAGGTAATGATAACATTAGACATCAAATAAATCCGGAAGAAAAGGAGAAATGGCACCTTGAGAATGAAGGGGGTGAATGATGGAAAATTCCAAAGGAGGGAAGGGGGGGCTTTTATCTTAGGAAAAGACAGTGCCTTTTATTTTTGGGGGTAATATGCGGTGGACTCCAACAGTTTTGCCTTATTCAGAAAAGTGTTGGTTGTGGAGCATAAAATAAAGTTGAGATTTATTAGATTTGTGTACAAAATAGGACCCCCTATACAGGAAAGTTAAGCTTAGCTCCACTCAATTTCTGAATAGAATATTTTGCTGTTTCATAGTGGTGAATGCATAATCTCAGATGACACCATCAAAGGAACTCCCATTGTTGTCGTCCAAGCTATTTCACTATTTAATTACTCCAAGGGATAAAATTTTCCTGTGGCAAGACTTATCGTTTTGAATGTGATAATGATAAAAAGAAATACTGTATATTGAACAATCACATGTGTTTCTCTCTGTCTGCCACAGTTGAATTCGTGTTCGACAGGAGCATTTCCGATTTCCCATCCTTCATATCAAAAACAGACTAAAACATGTATGAAATAGATGAGTTGATATCTGCTATATCCTTTCTTCCTACAGAAAAAGTTTAATCTTATCCAACTGTCTAGAAGTAGAATACAAGTGTCTGTTTAGAATTCATATATCTATATTGTGGAACAAAAAGTAGGAACTTTATTAAAGAATACTCTTTAATTTTGAGAAGAGGGGATTCGAGCCATGTTCTTTGAATGAAAGATAATGCATCAGCCACTAAACTACATATGTGCTTATCAAGGGATACTAGCTATGAGAAAAGTTCACTTTTTAGTAACTTCAAGCTTTCTTTTCATCTTTCATGAATTTCCTTTGGATGGAATTCCTTACAACTTTCTGAAGAATAATGTTTCACTTCAAGAAATACACAATTTGAGTAAACTGACATCGGCCCAAATCTTTACTGCTCGAACGCTAGAAGAGGCTGTGACAAAGAATGAAGTTACCGCCCAAACTTAGAAAACATGATCCACAGTCTTGAATCCTGACCCGATCCAAGAAAAGAAACACAACATCTTTTATTTTAAAGACCAATACCATGGGCCCGACAGATCGTTATTTGGATATGTGCACCTGGGATTCAACAATCCAATGTTCTACCTTGAAAACAACTCTTTACTTGCAAAATAAACCCAAATCATTTGGACATAAGAAACAATTAGCCTGTAGCAGTTAGAGATGTAAATGAGTATCTTACAAACGAGTATCTTGTATTACTTGATTCGATTAAGTAAGATTATGGTATTTGATAATCGGATTCGGATAAGATTTGAGTAGTAGTTTTACTACCCATCATGGGTTCGAGTAAGGTTTGGGTAATGATCTTAGGGTACCTTACTACCTGAACCCGATTATTATTTACATTTTTATTTATACATTAATTAATTTTTAATATAATACTTAATTAAATGAACTTATTAAGTATTTTAATTATGATTTTTAATATTAATTTATTTTAATGAGCTAATTTAAATTTATTAATTTAACTTTTTCAAATAATGTACATTAAAATTGAATTTAATTTAAATTTAAAAGTCAATCTTTGACTTAATAAACGGGTATTTAATTGGGTTCAGGTAGTTAATAGGTATTTCTTATATTAAATGGGCAGGGTTTGGGTAGTAAAAGTCCAAATATTTAGATAGTTAATCGGATTCAGATATTTTAAAATATAATCGAATTTGGACTCAAATACCTCAAAATTAATAGATATCCATCCCGTTGACAGCCCTAATAGCCGTAGATCCAAAACAATTGCAAGGTTGCTTGACATGGAATTTGATAATCCAACTTGCAAACAAGGATTTGGCAGTAGAGTCAAACTTAGCTCCAGCTTTAGGTTGCGATCGGATTGAAACTGTGGTTTGCAGGATTGTTGAATTTGAAAAATCATGGTAAAAAGCCAATTATTTTATAACTCGATCATCATGTCATACCTTAACTTTTATCGAAATTAAGAACAACTGGAATACAGGTTCAAGCCATTCATGAACTTAACATTAATCATAACAACCGAGTGAAGGAGCAGAAAGGGATGATGGAACCAGCATAACACCATTACACCTTTTCCTAAACTACATTGTAATCGTGGTTTTCGCAAAGGATGCATAACTTTTAAATAGACCTAATAATTTTAGATACAATATAAAAAAATTATACCAATTAAAATTTGATAAACATGTATATAAATTTGATAAAAATTTTTAAATATATATATATTTTTGTAATTAACATATAACCCCACCCTTCTTTCTTATCAAGAATATAGCCAACTTATCCTAATAAGGTCTCACAGGCAGTAATTCGGTATGTAACTCAGCTCAATACCCCATTAAACTTCCAACAAGAGTTATCAACGGCCTTTTAAAATAGCATACAAAGGGAAAATCACATTCGACCACAGTCTTATATGCATCCAGTTAAACATAAGCAGATAAAAGTCTTTGAAGCATCATCAGAAGGCAAGGGCAATAATGCAAGCATTTCTGAGAACTACCCCAGATATATGAATGTGGCTTGACCCAGTGTTAATCCTAAGCTCAATCACCTACCATCATGGTCAACAACACCGGAGGAAAACATTCTACAATTAACTCACGAAGTTCAAAGGATTCAAAATAAAACAGTCAGCAAAAGTTAAAACTTTAAATTGAACAACAATTTATTATCCTAGCAGAAGAAATTAGCATATAATAAACATTTTAATCCCAAACAATTAAAAGCAGAAACCCGTCATCAGAACACAAATTATTTACATAAATATCTAAACTTGGGACATAACAGATGCCGTATACTTATAAGATATAATTTTATCGACATGCATCATTGTAAAATTTAATTCTTTTAAATATCTATATTGAAAGGTTTAAATCTTATATTTTCTTCATTTATTTAAGACATTTTATACTTAATATCAATATACCACAAACGATCCAAAAGAAGTTTACAAAAATTCTAACTTATCCCTTAACAAAAAAAATTTCTAGAACAAACTCAATTTCTTAATCTAATATTGGCCTTATAAATCTTGAAACATGTCCTAAAGTCCAAAACGTCATTTCCCGACATTGCTATGAACATTACCAACATAAAAACCTATAAAACATTAAGGAAAATGATGAGTACAATGTTAGTATATCTCCTCATTTATGGAAATAAATATTTGGTTGACCAATTCCGGATATGGTCCATAATTTCACGGTGAATCTCAACTCAATATTTGGCTATTAAAACACGATTTTATGATGGTTAAAACGTGATTTTATTGCCATAATTAGCACGCTCTCATTACTATTTAAGGAGGGCTCCTTCCGGTCCCCAAGTACGTTAACCTAAAAAACATACAAACACCATCTAGTGAGGTTTTGAGTGCTTGGAAGATTTGGAAGGTCTGTGATCGACACAAAGTAGACTGTCAGATTCGGCAATTGCTTCAACAGCAGAGTTACAGAGTGCAATGGCTGGAGGTTAGATCCTATCGCTTCCGCATTTTATTTGTTTAACATGTTTCATATTGTGTAGAAGCATATTAGGCTTGTTTGATGTACTTACATTTGGCATCAGAGCCGTAGTTTAACCTCTGTTTTGCTAGAGATCTGTAGAAAAAAGCCATAAAAACCCATATTTTGAAACTTTAAGTCTCGGATTTCATAAAACTCATTCTGTTTTCATGTGATTTTGGTTCAAATACTTTAGATCTATTGTTGTAAAGCTCTAGGGATGAAAAATACATGAAAAACGAGACTGTTTGAAGGGTTTCGTGCCGGGTCGGGTCGAAAAGACCCAAATTTCTGCAAAAAGGCCCGTTCGGGCGAAGAAGGAAGAGTGGGAATCGGGCGCGTGAGATCCACGCGCCCGATGCTGTTAATATTGCGGGCGCGTGAGATCCACGCGCCCGATAATATTGTTGTTATACGGGCGCGTGAGAACCACGCGCCCGATGGAGTAATGCGGGCGCGTGTGACGCACGCGCCCGCGCCCTGCTGCACTTTGCAATGCAGCGGCAAAAAAAAAAAAAAGAGGAAGAAACCTTGGGCCATCCGGTTTTGGGCTACTATTTGGGTTTTCTTTTATTAATTTTGGGCCATTTATTTTGAGCCTTTTTGGTTGATTATTTGGGCTATATAGATTAAATAAAAGGGTCATTTGGTTTATTTTAGACATTAAGGATTTATTTAATTTAAGTAAATTTAAATTATTTAATTTAGGCCAAATAATTATATTTTTGATAGTTTTATATCAGATTTTCAATTCTGTAATTTTCATAATTTTATGAATAATTAGATTATTTTCACAAAATTAATATAATTATGAAAACTTCTCATTATTTGGATTTTATGAGGATTTTTCATAAATTTGGAATTTTTATTAATGCTATAATTTTAAATTGAATAATTTTGTGAAAATTATCATAAAATTATGATTAAATTATGAAAATTTGATTTTGAATGTGCATATGTGCTTATTTTTAATATGTATAATTTTGTTATTTTTATACTAAAAGCACATGTAGCTAAGTTATTCATATTATTTGGAATTAAAATTGCCTTGTGTTAATTGCAATTTTTAAAATATGAATAAGCTTAGAATTTTACCAATATGTCTAAGTGATTTATAGTTTATTTAATTAGGGCTTAGCCACAGCAACCTTAATTAAGTAAAATTATTTTGTAAAATCACATAATGATATTAGACATAAATTGTGATTAGTTATAAGGTTATAGTAAATTTTATCCCACAGGAATTTTTATTATAATTTTATAACTAATTAGGATAAAATATCAAATTAGTTTCTTAATTTACCCACAGGAATTAGGAAATGATATAATTTGATAGTTTTATCATTATGAAATGAATCTATTAGAATTAGAACTTTAGCCCACAGGCAAGTTTTATGTCTGAGATTCATTAATAAAATATGTTTACATTGGTAGACATAATTAAGTTTGCATCAAAATTCTAGATACATAAGCATGTGTTTTTCTTTAAGCAATGTTTCCTCGAACTAATATTTACCTAGAAGTTCCCAAACTAGATTGAGAGAACTATAAGGTTTGGAAGGAGAGAGTTCTCCTCCAATTAGGGTGCATGGATATAGACTATGCTATAAGGAAAGACGAGCCCGTATTGACTGAGACCAGCACTCCTGCTCAAGTAGCTTTACATGAACGTTGGGAGCGATCCAATCGCCTTAGTGTCATGTATATTAAGACAAAGATATCTGCTGGGATACGTGGTTCAGTCGAACAGCATACCAACGTTAGGACCTTACTGAAGGCCATAGATGATCAATTTGTCACTTCAGACAAAGCGTTGGCCAGCACCCTGATAATGAAGTTCTCATCGATGAGGCTCACCAGTGTCAAAGGAGTGCGTGAGCACATAATGACCATGAGAGATATAGCGGCCCAACTCAAGAAGCTAGAGGTGGAGATGTCTGAGTCTTTTCTTGTGCACTACATATTGAACACTCTACCAAAGCAGTACGGACCATTCAAGATATCCTATAACACACATAAGGATAAGTGGACCATCAATGAATTGATGACCATGTGTGTTCAAGAGGAGGGAAGACTGCTTATGGAATCGGGTGAGAGTGCATTTTTTGCAAGCCAAGGAAAGACCAAGGATCGAGCCAAGAACAAGGGAAAAGGTAAAATCCCTGCCCAAGCTGATATTAAGAAAGAGTCCAAGTGTTTCTTCTGTAAAAAGAAGGGACACATGAAGAAGGACTGTGCCAAGCTTCAGCAGTGGCTCGTTAAGAAAGGTAATCCACTCTCATATGTTTGTTTTGAATCAAATATGGTTGAGGTTAATCATAACACATGGTGGATTGATTCTGGATCTAGAATTCACATTTTGACTTCCTTACAGGGTATGACAAACCTAAGGAAGCCAGTGGGAAATGAGGAGAGCATCTATTCAGGAAACAAGATGCGCTCGCGTGTTGAAGGCGTTGGAACATGCACTTTAGTTCTTAGGAGTGGTTTTGTTTTGCAATTGGAAAAGACCTTTTATATTCCTAGTTTTTCGAGAAATTTAATCTCTGTTTCTAGGCTGGTACCTTATGGATATTCCTTTCAATTTTCAAATAAATCAGTATTGATATATTTTAAGTGTGATATTGTTGGGAATGGTACCTTATGTGATGGTACCTTATGTGATGGTCTTTTCTCTATTGATTTGCAAAATGACACTGCTCATAACGCCTTGCATGTTCAAACTGGTACTAAAAGATGTGTTATGAATGAGGACTCCTCTACGTTATGGCACCGGAGATTAGGTCATATCTCCATAAATAGAATTAAGAGATTGGTAAATGACGGAATACTTAGTACTCTCGATTTTACTGATTTCGACACTTGTGTGGATTGCATTAAGGGTAAGCAAACCAACAAGTCTAAGAAAGGTGCCAATAGGAGTTCAACCATATTAGAGATCATACATTCTGACATATGTTGTCCAGACATTGATGCATATGGTCAGAAATACTTCATCACCTTTATTGATGATTACTCGAGGTTTATGTATCTCTACATGCTTCATAACAAGAGCGAAGCATTAGATGCCTTTAAAATCTTTAAGGCTGAAGTAGAGAAACAATGTGGAAAACCCATAAAGATAGTAAGAACTGATAGAGGTGGGGAGTATTACGGTAGATACACTGAAGATGGACAAGCACCTGGACCATTTGCGAAGTTCCCTCAAGAAAATGGGATTGTTGCCCAATATACCATGCCTGGTTCGCCGGATCAGAATGGTGTTGCAGAAAGAAGGAACCGAACTTTGATGGAAATGGTGCGTAGTATGCTTAGCAACTCGAAGTTGCCTAAGTCCTTGTGGATTGAAGCTCTTAAAACGGCAGCGTATATATTGAACCGGGTTCCAACCAAGGCTGTTCCAAAGACGCCTTTTGAATTATTCAAAGGTTGGAAACCGAGTTTGCGTCATATGCGCGTTTGGGGATGCCCTTCTGAGATAAGAGTTTACAACCCACAGGAAAAGAAACTGGATCCTAGGACCATAAGTGGGTATTTCATTGGATATGCCGAACGGTCCAAAGGCTACAGATTCTATTGTCCATCTCATAGCACTAGATTTGTGGAATCAAGGAATGCCAAGTTTCTTGAAAATGACTTAGTTAGTGGGAGCGATCAATCTCAAGACCTAGTTTCTGTGAGAGATCAACCCTCTACCTCGAGTCAAGGATTGGTTATCATGAACAATGTCCCTTCAGTACAACTGGACATTGAACAACCAATCGTTGAAGATCCACAAGTAGTTGATAACTTACCAGTAGACGAGGCTCCTCTGGATACACCAGAATTGAGTGAGCAACCAGTTGAACAACATGATCCTTCGGAGAATGTTGAACCAACATTAAGAAGGTCTACTAGGGAAAGGAAAACAGCTATTCCTAGCGATTATATTGTGTATCTACAAGAGTATGATTTCAATATTGGGCCCGTTAATGATCCAGAAACGTTTTCACAAGCCATGAACAGCAAAGAATCAAAACTTTGGTTCGATGCTATGAAGGATGAGATGGATTCGATGGCATCTAATGGAGTATGGGATCTTGTCGAGTTGCCTAATGGGGCCAGGGCTATAGGCTGTAAATGGGTCTTAAAGACCAAAACTGACTCATTAGGCAACATTGAACGTTATAAGGCAAGACTCGTAGCCAAAGGATTCACTCAAAAGGAGGGAATCGATTACAAGGAGACCTTCTCTCCTGTATCTAAGAAAGATTCTCTTCGCATCATAATGGCGCTTGTTGCACATTTTGACTTAGAGTTGCAACAAATGGATGTGAAAACGGCATTTCTCAATGGTGATCTAGAGGAAGAGGTTTACATGAAACAACCTGAAGGTTTTTCCTCTAGTAATGGTGAGCATTTGGTCTGTAAGCTCAAGAAATCCATATATGGGTTGAAACAAGCTTCCCGCCAATGGTATCTAAAATTCCATGAAGTCATCTCTTCATTTGGTTTCGTTGAGAACATCATGGATCAATGCATATACCAGAAGGTCAGTGGGAGCAAGATTTGTTTCCTTGTGCTATATGTGGATGATATTCTGCTTGCAACCAATGATAAGGGGATGCTACGTGAGGTGAAACAATTTCTTTCTGAGAACTTTGATATGAAGGATATGGGCGATGCATCTTATGTCATTGGCATTAAGATCCATAGAGACAGACATAGAGGTATATTAGGTCTGTCACAAGAAGCCTATATCAATAAAGTCTTGGAAAGATTCAGAATGAAAGATTGTTCACCAAGCCCAGCTCCCATTGTGAAGGGTGACAGGTTCAATTTGAGCCAGTGCCCGAAAAATGATCTTGAGCGGGAACAGATGAAGAACATTCCATATGCCTCAGCTGTTGGAAGCATTATGTATGCACAGGTCTGTACCAGGCCTGATATTGCTTTTGCTGTGGGAGTGTTGGGTAGATACCAAAGTGACCCGGGGATGGACCACTGGAGAGCTGCGAAGAAGGTGCTTAGATATTTTCAAGGCACTAAGGATTACATGCTTATGTATAGACGGACTGATGAGTTGGAGGTGATTGGCTACTCAGACTCAGACTTTGCTGGCTGTGTTGATACCCGGAAATCAACATCCGGTTACATCTTCATGCTTGCCGGTGGAGCTGTTTCATGGAAGAGTGCTAAGCAGACACTGACTGCCACTTCCACTATGGAGGCCGAGTTCGTTTCCTGTTTTGAGGCTACCTCACATGGTGTATGGCTTAAGAGTTTCATTGGTGGGCTTAGAGTTGTTGACTCCATATCTAAGCCATTGAGGATATATTGTGACAATTCAGCTGCGGTATTCATGGCTAAGAACAATAAGAGTGGAAGTCGAAGTAAGCATATCGACATTAAGTACTTAGCCATTAGAGAACGTGTTAGAGATAAAAGAGTGGTCATTGAACACGTTAGCACTGAATTGATGTTAGCTGATCCTTTGACTAAGGGCATGCCACCGTTTAAATTTAAGGATCATGTAGAGAGAATGGGACTTGGTCCCACATTTTGATTGTAATTGAAACTCTTATTAATAATATGATGTTTCTCATTTTGATTTGTATACACTAAAGTTTTATTTGAGAAATATCCTTGTTGTTTGGACCGAGAATAAACATAAGGTTTATTCATTAAGTAAAAATGGGTTGATTTAGAAACATTTTACATAGTAATACATGGAAGATAATACTCGCCACTTGAGGAACTGTCGCCATGATTCATGTGATTTGTTTCTTCTATAAGTGAAATATATGGACCAAGTGGGAGAATGTTAGTATATCTCCTCATTTATGGAAATAAATATTTGGTTGACCAATTCCGGATATGGTCCATAATTTCACGGTGAATCTCAACTCAATATTTGGCTATTAAAACACGATTTTATGATGGTTAAAACGTGATTTTATTGCCATAATTAGCACGCTCTCATTACTATTTAAGGAGGGCTCCTTCCGGTCCCCAAGTACGTTAACCTAAAAAACATACAAACACCATCTAGTGAGGTTTTGAGTGCTTGGAAGATTTGGAAGGTCTGTGATCGACACAAAGTAGACTGTCAGATTCGGCAATTGCTTCAACAGCAGAGTTACAGAGTGCAATGGCTGGAGGTTAGATCCTATCGCTTCCGCATTTTATTTGTTTAACATGTTTCATATTGTGTAGAAGCATATTAGGCTTGTTTGATGTACTTACATACAAACCACTCAGTAAACAATCAATATCCTATTAGTTGGATCATGTATATCACAAAAGCATTTAGGCCAAATATCGAATATGATTGTCGAAAATCAAAGTTGAAAAATCTCATAGATTTTAAAATTAAATAGGATTTCATAGACATCAAAATAAAACAAAAGTTTCATAAATCACAATTTTCAAATCAGCTATAACATGTCATAATCACGTTTAATTTTTGTAACATAAGTCAAATTTAAAACAAAAATCACACTTGACCTCGATTGCTCGGGTCAAAATCAATACAACAGCAACTAATTTGTAGATTGGTTTCGCTCTTTTATATCAAGATGAGAATGGAGTAATGATTGATGGGTGCAATGCCCTGGTTCAGGCAACGAGTGTGGAGATTGCTAAAGCTTTGGCTACCCCAATGGCTTGTTTTTTATTATTCGGGATGGATAGTCAATGGTGGGGGTGGAATTTGACAATTTTAATTTAGTAATGAGGCTTAGTAATGTTAATGTTCGGGGTGGTGGGAATCCATGGCCATAGAGGAGGATATTTTATTCTTGATCAAGGACTTTAACAAGGTGTGTCTCAAATTTGCAACTAGATGCTGTCACTCATATTTGATGTGTAACCCCTCGTAATCTCAAATTGCTTCTCTTATTAGTTGCTTTTTTTTTTACTTATTTTATCAATAAAAAAAATGAAAATAGTAGTTACAAACTTGTATCTTATTCCCTTTCATTCTCTTTCTTGAACGGAACAACGACCAAAAAAAAAAACAGAAACGGAAAGTTCGATAGCGAACGTCATACTTCTTTATACGCTCCTTCGTCACATCAAAGTCAGAGATAGCATTTACTGCTTCTCTCTCTAAGACGTTGGATCCTCTTTTGTCTTCTCCATTTTCCTGCTCCTCTTTTTTTTTTTTGTCTGTCTTCATTTTCCTGCTCCTCTTTCTTCTCTTTTCTACGTTCCGAACACCAGATTTTCTCGAGAGAATATTAAAGTATTTTTTTACCTTGATAATAGTATTTTTTGAATGTATACTTTTTCACAAATAGCTACTGTAAACCGGCTTAGAGCAGTGAATTGTTACTTTCAAATATCATTGCTGGTTTGATTCCTTAGTGGTGAAAGATTTATCATTGCTGAATTTCGTTTTTCTATTTCTAGATTAAATTTTTTTTATATTCATGAAAACTCATATCCTGAATACCATACAGGTTCGGGTTCATATGTTCTTTTGAGGTGACGATGCTATTGAGCTAATTAAAATTCGTCATTACTATCTTGTGGCCTCCATGGAGAATATTTTGCGTTGAGTTATTTTTGTTGCTTAACTACGTCCTTTATACATTGTTTTGTGAATTGAACTTCTTACTGATCCAACTTTGGAATGGATTGCATGCTTTTGCTTTGCATAAATTGCCTTTACTATTTGTAAAGTAACATACCAGACTAGGCCGATTCTTATAAAATGGAACCGGATCCGATAAGGGCCCGGCCCATTTAAGGATCGGACCCTATAAGGGCCCGACCCAGAACCGGAACGGTTCAACCCGAACCGGTCCGGTTTGTCATAACGTTTCCTAAGATTAGGATGCTAGACATTAAACAAATGGAGTCGCCACCAATCTTTTTTTTTTTAACCTAGGTGTGATTGGCCACCTAATGACTCTAGGACTGGTCTGCATTTTAAGTTTTGGGTTCGGGAGTTCATTTACGTGTAGGGAAGGTTATAGCACCCCTACAACGCCCAATATTGGTACCATGTTAATCTTGTGTTATTTTAACTTAGTCTTAATTATGTAGCCTTTATATTTTATTGTTTAAATATTGAAAATTCTTTTAAGAATCCTCCATCATTCTGAATGAATTCTTAAAAAAATCTTCTCACCTCAAGAGTATTCAAGGGGTACCATTCGACTCCCTTGAAGAGGCTCCGTCGTCGGAAGTATTTTAGAATTTTATTATTATTTTTATTTAATTATTTTTATTTATTTATTTATTTTAAATATTATTTTGTATATATTATTTATTAATATTTTTAGGATTTTAGTATTTAATATTGAGAATATCTCCTAAATTTTCCATTATTCTGGATAAACTTAGAAGAACCCTCTCACCTAGGAATTCCTCAAGTGTTACTCATTCGCAATCGCCTTAAGGATTCCATTATCGGAATTATTATTTTATTATTTATTAACTTTATTTATTATTTATTATTTTATCTTTATTAGAATATAAATTTTATTATTTATTATGTTTTTATCTTTATTTATTATTTGTTTATTTTGAAAATGCCTTCTAAGTCTTCCATCGTTCTAGATAAACTTAGAAGGATCTTCTCACCTAAGAATTCTTCGAGTGTTACTCATTCGCAATCCTCTCAAAGATTCCATCATCGGAATTAATTATTTATTATTATCCTAAAAATTTTTACTATTATGTTTGTTATTTTATTTTATTTGTTATTCTATTTTAATTATTTGGAGAATAAAGTTTAACCTTCATTTTTTGAAAATACCTTTTAAATCTTCCATCATTCTGGATAGACTTAAAAGAATTCTCTTGTCTAGGAATTCCTCGAGTGTTACTCATTCGTAATCGCCTCGAAGATTCCATCATTGGAAAGGTCTACCTCATCCTTAATGTTTATTACACCATTATTTATCAATTAATCATCTATCTTAATAAATTTATTCTCTTATATTTATTCACTTTATTTTCTATTTTTAATTCACTACTCTTACGTATCTTATATATATTTTATACTTTAATCATCTTTCTCTTTTTTATATTATATTTCTACATCACCTAAAGAAAAGGAATCTGACAATCATTAAAAAACACTTCCATATATTAAGAACTATCCCACGAAAACAAAAAATTAAGATATGTAAGAATTCCTACCTTGATGACTGACGTACCAGCTTACAGAGATCGATTCCTTTGGCTTTGAAGACAAAAGGCGTGGATCTAAGATTGGGCAGAACGAATTGATGTGGCAGTGGACTTTTCAAAACAATGGCTGAACCGGAACTAACGAAGACACGCCTGGAGGATACCGCCCGTAGTCTAGTTTCCGTCGTGTTCGTCAAATGGGTACTGTGTTTCTAGCCAAATCCGTAACTACTCAGCGAGAATACAAAAGAGAGCTTCTGTGTTGTTTTTCCTCCTTGGTTGATCCGAATCTTCCCTCTAATTTTTTCCGAGAATTGTTGTACTGCTCCCCCTCCCTCAAGTTATAGGGTTAACCCCTTTTTATAGTCATAAACTTGTTAGAGTCCTAATACAACTCAATCTATTCTATTAATTATCCCTTATTTTTAATATTTTATCTATTTAATTCTTATGTTAATCCTAATCTAACTTTATCAAATATAATATTAATCTAAATAATTATCCTAAAAAAATCTAATTATCCTATCCTAAAATTAATTTTATTTTATTTTCTTTTCTTATCTCTTCTTTTTTCTTCTTCTTTTTTTTTATCATCATTCCTAAATCCTATTTAAACTTTTAATTTACTGATTAATGTTAATTCTAAACTTAAAAATTCTAATTTAATTCTAGCCTAACTCTAAATTGTCAAATTAAAATACAATGTCACCCAATCCAATTAATTATTTTTATAAATTAAGACTCCGGACAAAATAAGGTGTCTACACGGTTCAAATAAAAAAATAAAAAAAGAAAGGGAAGGCCTTTGGCACTGCGCAGTGTGCAGTGCCAGGCCTTCCCTGGCACTGGCTATCTGTGTGACTTGCCCATCAATCTTTTTTTTTTAATTTTTTTTATTTTAAAAATTTTAATTTTTTTCCTATAAATATCTCTATTCTATCTTCTATTTTTCTTTACATTTCTTTTACATTTTCTCTCAAATCTACTATCTATATTCATCTACTCTTATTCTCTTCACTCACATACTCTCTCAATATTCACTCAAACTCTCTCAAATTCACTTAAATTCCCTTATTTCAAATTTATAATATCATTATTTCCTTTCTAAATTTCATTTTTTTTATTTTATAATTTTACAAATTTTACTTTTAATTTTCAAGTTTCAATTTCCAAATTCCAATATATTTTATATATCCTACATCTATTTTTTTAATTTTTAACATATATTTATTTTCAAAAAAATATAAAAATGTCAAATTTCTTTCGTCGTTCATGCTCTGTTTCTCGACCTTTTGGTTCCACTGAAATTCCTAATTTGGGTGACAAATCATTTAATGAAATCGAACCCAACATTCATCCCGAGGAGGAGGAGCTTCCTTTGGCACCATCGTTTGGTTGTGGTCGTGGAGGAAGCCATGCTCAAACACAATCATCAACTGCCACCACAGTTGTTACATCATCAAGATAGAAGTTTAATCGAAAAAAAAAAAACAAGTCGGGTATGCGAGTATTTCGACATTGTAGCAAAAGAAGGTGAGACGAATAAATATTGTGCTATCTGTAAATTGTGCAAAGGCGTTTACTCTTATAACTCCGATGGAGGTGGTGGCGGTACAGGTACGTATAAAAGACATTTAATTTCTACACATAAAATTAATCCTGATGCCGAAGAAAATGAAATTTTAGGAGGTAAACAATCTCAAATTAATACACATGATAGTGGAAAAAATTTTAATTTTGATAATGTTCAAGCTAGACGTAGTTTAGTTAGATTTTTAGTTAGGACTGAACAGCCATTCACAATTTGTGAAAAAACAGGATATTTAGAATTTGTTTGTAAATATTTACAACCCACATATAAATATGTTTCTAGACATACATTAAAAAAAGATTGCATGGATATGTTTAAATAATATAGACAAGCTTTAATTGATAAACTTAGTAATATTTCATCTAGGGTTAGTTTAACTAGTGATATATGGACTAGTTCTAATGGTATAAGTTATCTTGTTATAACTTATCATTGGATAGATGAAGATTGGTCCATGCAAAAACGAATTTTATCTTTAGATGTAATAGAAGAAGCACATAATTCATATACTATTCATAAATATATTACTAAAGTTTGTAAATTATATGGACTAGAAAATAATAGAGTTTTTGCTATTACTTTTGATAATGCTTCGAGTAATACTGCAGCTATTCCTCATTTAATTAAAAGTTTAAATCTTGTTATGCAAGGCATATTTTTTCATGCAAGATGTGCATGTCATATTATAAATTTATGTGTTCAAAGTGGTTTTAGTTCTAGTGGTACTAGTACTGGCATAGGTCCAATTGATAAAATTAAAATTTTAGTCAAATGGATTCACACACCAAGTAATAAACGTGAATGGAAGCAAATTTGTACAACAAATAATATACCTGTCAAAGCGTTTCCACTTCCTGTGGAAACAAGATGGAATTCACTTCATCGTTTGCTTTATTCTATTTTACCTTATAAAGAACTTGTTACTCCTTTTTATAACAATTATACAAGTAGCACGCATTTAGCACTTTTTGAAGAGGATTGGACTTTTATTGAATATTGTGTTGATTTATTATCTACTTTTAAAGATGCAACCGAAAGACTTTCAACTCAATTTTATCCAACTACACCGTTTTTTGTTCCTATTATCTACACAATGTTTGACAAATGTGTAAAATTTAGGAATCATGAAACTTTAAGTTCTTTTGTATATGATATGGAGGAAAAATTTTAAAAATATTGGGAAATAATTCCTCCTATTTATTGTATTACAACTTTACTAGATCCTAGTCAAAGTGAGGTAAATATAAAAATTTTTTTTGATTGTTATAAAAAATTTCTTGGTCTTGATTCTATTGAGGATCAAAAGTCTTCAATTAACAATCTTTTTCAAGAATTGTTTAATGTTTATGAAACAGAAAGGGAGCAATTCAACTTTAATCGAGGAGAAGAAGATTCATACGAAGAAACCGAAAGTAGCAAAAAAGGAAAAGGAATTTTAAACGCAATTAAGGAAGCAATAAAGAAGAGAATGAAGCTAAAAGGAAAAGCGAGCGGATTGGGATCGGAATCAACAACTCGACGAAGTTCTAGCTTCAATGAGCTAGGATTTTTCTTAAGTCAAGATTTTTCTGTAGATGAAAACTTTGTTCTTCTCCAATGGTGGAAAGAAAACCAAAAACAATTTCCAGTTTTAGCTTCCATGCCCCGAGATATTTTTGCGGTGCAAGTTTCTTTTGTTGCTTCGGAATCCGCATTCTCGACGTGTGGAAGAATTATTAGAGACCATCGAACCACTCTTAATCCGGATTCATTGTGCATGTTAACATGCCTTAAAGATTGGTTTGATGCGAAATCGCGCAATGTCGAACTTGGAATGGCCAATGAATTCGCTGATAATAATTCAGAAGAGGAGGAAAAAATTTCCAAGGCAATCCGTATAAATTATGAAGAGTAGAGAATAATTTTTTTTTTGTAAATTGTATGTAAAATTGTAAATAAGTTTAGTCATAGTAAATATTTTTATGGACTACAATCCCGTGGTTTTTACGTTTCTAACTTTTGAAGGGGTTTTCCACGTAAAAAATCTTTGGTCTCCTACTCTCTCATTTTTCTCCTTTGTTGTTGTTGTTGTTGTTGTTGTTGTTGTTGTTGTTGTTATTATTATTATTATTATTATTATTATTATTATTATTATTACATACCAAATTAATTAATGTTATACTTATCTATGTTTAAAATAAATAAATATTTAAAATACAAAATGAATTAATATTTTAAAAACATATTAAATAAATGAATAAATAAATAAATGAATAAATATTAAGTAAATGATATTTCAAATATAATAAATTATTTTAAATGCAAAATGAATATAATAAAAGAATATAAATAAAGATATGCAAAATGATATTGCAAAATGAATATAATAATAATATTCATAATATCATTATTTGTATTTTGAATCAAATATCATTTTATCCTAATAACTTTATTATAATATTATATTCATAATATAACTTTATTTTATTATAACAATAATTTTATTAGATAATTTTATAGTAATTTATTTTTACATTATTGTTACATTAATTAAATAAATTATAATATAACTTTATAATAAATTATTGTTAAATTAAACTATTAACATGATTTATTATAAAAATAAATTTATTACATTAAATTATTAAAATATATTAATATATATTAAAATAAATTAATATAAATTTTAAACAATAAAAATTTTAAAAGTATCAAATAAAAATTTTAAAAGTATCAAATAAATAAAAAAATCTGAAAAAAAACCGGTTTGGTCTGGTTTTGGATTGAACCCGTCCAACGAACCGGGCCGGTTCACACTATTACAGCATATGAACCGACCCGGTCCGGACCAGTTCTCTACTGGTTCAGACCGGTTTTCATTTCACATAGGCCGGAACCGGTGAAAATCGGTCCGAAACCGGCCCAGTCCAGCCCGTAACCACCTTTAGAAAAAACATACCTTAATGAATGCATTCTTTACCCAAGTACACAAATAAATCTGTAGCTGAATATCCATTACAATAAGCATGACACTTTGGATTTGAGCCAGTGGCTATAATTCTCTAATTATCCTAAATTCCTGGCCAGAATTACACCTTGACAAAATAGGAGCAACTCTTGGGTGTAATTATGTTTTCTTGATTAGTATGCCTTACCCTTAGTTAATGCTTAGCATCTGGACTTTTTTTTTAGATCACACAATGATTTGTACTTCTTGAAAATTTTGAATTGTGCAGAGAAATTTGAAAGCATCTATTTCCTTTACATTTACATGTTGCTCATTTTTAAATTAAATAATTATTGTGCTACAGACTCATACAAAAGTTTCAAAGAAAGACCATCGTAATAGGTTGGCAACTACTGCTCCAGAGGAAACAGTTCTTTCTGTCGTTGAGCCTCTTCCTTATGGCACTACTCATGTGGATGCACAGTTGTTTGGTCTATATAGTTCTTTTATGCAGTTCACTTAACATTGATGCTCATACAAGTTCTCTCTGAGAAATAGTAGAATATTATTGTTTTTAACTCTAAAATAATAGAAATACAAAAAATATGAAAGTATTATTCACATTTCCACTATTTGATAAATGATGATGTTTGTACTGTGTGGTAAAAATGGTTAGAAGGAAAGGACAGTTGATAGGATTGCTGATTGATGATTGATGATAACTAATAAATGATAAAGAAAATTAATGGACTTTTATCTAAGAATAAAACTACTTATTTTAGGATTAATGCATCTAATATAACAAGTGTAGTTAAAAACTTAAGAGTCTGATAGTGGAATTTTAATAATGCTGAATTGATGCTTGAATAATGTTGCATGAAGTTGGAATGCAGTGAAAATAGAAATTGTCATATTATATCAGAAGTATGTCCTTATGGTTCTGACATGGACTTTATTATGTTTGCCTAGTCAATGCTCATAACTATCTCAAAGATTTGAATTAATCAGTTTAATATTTTGTTTTACTTGTTGAAGTCAACCAAATTCCAAGAATTATTGTTACATCCTTTTGCATATGGATCCTTGCAGATTCAAGAAGCTTATGATGAAGCTGGATTTTGGTGCTTCTATAAAGGTGTATTCCCACCATTGATCATGGTATGTAAGAAGTAACTGTTACATCTGCTAAGGGAGTATCCCTAATTGTTCCTGCCTGTTATTCACAGGTGAGCAATCCTTCTATACAATTTATGCTGTATGAAACGATGTTGAAGAAGCTGAAGAAAAGACGATCTCTTAGTAAGAAGGGCAGTGATGGAGTAACAGCTTTGGTGGCTGGCTTTGAGCTCATCTCCCTTTATTAATGATTTTGTCATCTTCTTATGTCAATGTTCCTTGCAAATGTCTTTTTCTGCTTTAGTTTTAATCTCTGAATGAGCTGTGTAATTATGCTAGATATTTCTTCTTGGAGCTTTGGCAAAACTTGGAGCTACCGTCGTGACGTATCCTCTTAACGTTGTAAAGGTAGGATCATATAACATGTAGACGTGCACGCATTCTTTAGATGGGAAAACAACTTGTTCTAACCATTCTGAGTTAGTTGAAATTGGATAAATGAATTTAAGAATCTTCTATGAGTATTAGAAGACTAGTGAAAAAGAAAATCCTATGGCCTGCCTAAATCATAACTATGAACCCCGTCCCTTGAACTGATCATAATAAGTGATAACCTTTCATTATAACTCGAAAAAAGAGTCAAAAATCTTATCCATTTCTTTGTTCCCTCTACAGTCAAGACTTCAAGCAAAACAAGATGCAACTGGGGATAGAATGCATCATTACAAAGGTTTGAGTCATCATTATAAAAGTTTACATTCAAGCAAAAATGTGTGGACTTATTTTACTTTCCATTTTTTTCTTTGAACTTAGGAGTAATTTGTTCTACGTCCGTCATGTGTATCAAAATAGGGACTCTGGATGCTATTCTTAAGATGATGCGCTACGAAGGCTTCTCTGGGTTTTACAAAGGTATGAGCACGAAAATAGTACAGAGTGTTCTTGTCGTTGCTGTTTTATTCATGGTTAAAGAGGAACTTGTCAAGGGCGTTCGATTCTTGCTTATCAAGGATGCTATCCCTACCATGAAATCAAAGCCTCCTTGATTAAACTCACCCTCTCCCCCTCTCCCCATTCCGCCTCCTTACTCTTGGTTATTTCAACAAGAATGAGTTGTCGATAAAAATATCATACCTTGAAATAAAAGGGATAATATAAAAAAGATTGCTCAGATAAAATCATTTATCTGAGTAAACACAAATCTTTAAACAATAGGAAAAATGCCGTAGCTTCTTCTTTCTTTGGATTTTTCAATTCAGACACCTAAATCTCTTTCCTTTCTTAAGCATGATCATGGAGAGAAAAGGATCCTTTGGCTATCGGAAAAGTAAGGGTGGCAGAGTTCTAGATTGGCGAGCGTCACTTCAAACAGTTTTCATTGATAATCTGAGCTGTAGGGTATCAAGGAAGGCTCTTTAGGAAGCTTTCAGTGTTTACGGTTTTGTTGTCGATGTGTTCATTTCAAAACGCGCCAAGTATTTCAATGGCAGAGCTTTCACTTTCGCTTTTGTGAGATACAAACTTGAGTCTGAACTCCTTAAGGCATTGGAGATGAGGAACAGCAGGAAGATCGATGGTCTCTTCATTAAGGTTAAGAAGGCTGCGGTTGAATGGAAAGATCGAGGTAGTAGGAAAGGAAAATATGTTAAGCCTAAGAACATGGAGGGGGATACTCTGATTAGGAAAAAGATAGATGATATTGGCAGGGATTATAGAACATACAAAGAGGCGCTCACTGGCATGAATTCACAGAGAAATGAAAAACTAACGGGTCATGGGAAGGTGGTAGAGCCAAATCATAGTCAACTTACTTCAAAGAGGGAACTTTTGGAGAACAAGGCATACCAAAGGAAGTTAACTATGACCTGGAAATCCCTAAGAAAGATATGGAGTGGCTTGATAGAAGTGCCATTGGAAGAGTTTCGGATGATTACAAGTTAACGGAGATCCAAGATGCAGTTCATAGCAAAGGTTTTCATTGCCAAGTTTGCCCTATGGGTGGAGTTACTGTTTTATTGACATTTAGTGTTAAGGGGGAGATGGATTCTATGTTAAGTGACTATAAAGATTACTTCAGTAAATGGTTTTCATATCTTTATCCTTGGAGCCAATCCTCGGTTCAACGAGAAGTGGCAATGTGGGTGACACTTGAAGAGGTTCCTCTACAAGTTTGGCATGCTGAGTTCTTCAAGTCTCTGGGAGATAGTTGGGGAACATTTCTCATGATGGATGATAGTACTAGATTGAGACTTCGGTTTGATGTGGCAAGGATTCTTTGTGTTAGTGGAGACCAGAGTGAAGATCCCCTCTTTGTTGGTGGTTAATGTTAAGGGTATGCCATATAGGATCCTCGTCTCAATGGAAGATCATGATACGGTGGCCGAAAGTTCATCGGTTGAGGAGGGTTCAGAGACTTTTGAGCTTCCCAGAGATGGACTGACCCAAAAGGAAAAAGGAGACAAAGACATTAATGTTTCGGTTAAAGAGGGAGACGGGGATATCATGGTAGATGTTTTAGCGGCTAAGTGAGAATCACGATATGAATCAGAGGTGTGGAGAAATGTAGTAACGTTACAAGAAGAAGAACAGGTTGGCACGATCAATAATGGCATGGCTGCTTCTTGTGAACTAAAATTACTTGGGAAATCACAAAAAGAAGCGGGAAGCGTCAGTGATGATCATATCATGAGTCAGAGTGGCAATGTGGATTTAGATATGGAAGAGTTGGGTCATGCAGATGTCAATTTGCCTAATAGGCTGCATGGTATAGTGGATTCCAAAGATAATGGGCCTGGAATGTATTTGGTGAGATGTGTTACTCCCTTGAATGTGAAAAGAAGTGATAGCTTGGGTGATCGGGACCAAAGTACAATGTTAACGGGCCCAGTTGATGGAGTGGTCAATAATAGAAAGTACAAAAGTAAGCTTACTAAGATGATTAGTAAAAGAAAGAAAACCAACTTTGCAGTGAGAAGGAGGAGAAAACTCGGAAGAGAAATTAAAGAAATTCTAGATGGGGCAAATGCTGATAAGTATGTGCAGTCAGACAATTCTGTATCTGATTCAGACATTGAACATCGAAATGCTATGATAGCTAGAGAAGCTAAAGCAACATGGGAAGTAAGTTCATTGTTAGGGATAAGATTTGATTGTGATAAAGTGCAAAGATTAATATTCTCAAGCAAATGGAGAAGGACAATAGAAAGGAGATGGGTCTTAGCCTTTGAAGGCTTTGGTGTGTAGGGGTGTTGTCACTAGTCAATATGAAGATTGCAGCTTGGAATATAAGGGGTTTAGGTAGGATGGAGAAGAAACGAGCAGTGAGGAAGTTAGTTCAAAAGCAAAAGTTAGACATGTTTTTTCTACAAGAAACCAAGCTTCAAATGGTGGATTGTAGGATTCTTAGGTCTGTTGGTGGGAGACACTTTACAAAGATGGAAGTAGTGGAAGCAGTAGGGTTAGCTGGAGGCTTGATTACCTTTTGGACAGAGGATTTCTTCGCGTTGGAATCAAAATTCTTATCACAGAGATACATTCTAGTTATTAGAGAGATAAAGGCTATGAAATTTAAATGCGGTTTTGGGAACATATATGCTCTGAATGATGATCAAGATATGATGATTTTGTGGGAAGAACTTAAGGGGATCATAAATAGTGTTGATATTCCTTGGTGCTTAGGGGGTGATTTTAATGTTGTTAGATATCCTGAGGAGAAAATTGGTAGGCATTTCAATCAAGGCGCCATAGGTCAGTTTTCGTTATTCATTAATAATACGAGTTTGATGGAGTTACCGCTTATAGGGGGAAAGTTCACTTAGTGTAGTAATAGAGAGGATCCCACTTTTTGTAGGCTGGACAGATTTCTACTCGCCCCTACTATTTTAAATAAATGGCCATGTCTAGCACAGTTTGTTCTCCCTAGATCCCTCTCAGATCACAATTCGATCGTTGTGACATCCAATGATACTAATTGGGGCCCAAAGCCTTTCAAGTTTTTTAATCATTGGATTGATGATAAAGGTTTTCAGAGCATATCTAAGGAGTTTTGGGAGTCCTGCGATGATTCTAATTCTAATTCGTTTGACTTGTGGACCAAAATGTGGAGATTCAAGTATGCAATCAAGAGGTGGCATAAGGAGGTAGTGAAGGATTCCCTCGATATCCCTCAACTAGAAGGTGAAATTCAGGAACTAGAGCTTGAAATGCAAAGAAATCATAATAGGAAGGATTTGGGACAAGAAATAATGTCTAAGAAGGCTAAGTTGTGGGATTTGTATCGGGCTAAGGAGAGAGCTTGGAAACAAAAATCTAGAGTTCAATGGCTCCAAGAGCGTGATAGGAATACGAAGTTCTTCCAATTGATGGCGTCAACAAGGAAAAGAGCTAACATGATTGGGAACCTCTTTGTTAATGGGGAAGTAATTCAAGAACCAGAGGCAATTAAAGAAGCAGTGGCATCCCATTTTGAAGAACACTATAAGAAACATCAGAATATTAAAGTGATGGAGATGGACTGTAATTTCAAGGTTCTAAAGGAACAAAGCTCAACATTTTTAGAGAGTCCTTTCATGGAAGAAGAAGTGTGGGAGGCGATAAAAGATTGTGATGGGAATAAAGCTCCAGGTCCTGATGGTCTTAATATGAATTTTTTCAAAAATCAGTGGAAATTTATTAAAAGTGATGTGATGAATGTTCTGACAGATTTTTACAATTCTCACTCTTTTGATAGGAGATTAAATTGCTCGTTTATTACCCTAATCCCAAAGTGCCAAAACCCTACAGGAATTAATGAGTTCAGACCAATTAGTCTGGTGGGATGTATTTATAAAATTATAGCCAAGATTCTAGCAAATAGGTTGAGATTAGTGCTGGGGGAAATTGTGGGAAATAACCAATTTGCATTTGTTAGAGGGAGGCAGATTCTTGACTGTTCATTAGTGGCTAATGAAGTCATTGATGGGAGAAAGAAATCCAGATTGAGTGATTTGGTTTTCAAAGTGTGTTTTGAAAAGGCATATGACAGCTTGGATTGGTGCTTCTTGGATATGGTAATGGAGAAAATGGGGTTTGGAAGGAGGTGGAGAAAATGGATAAAAGCATGCATTGGATCCGCTTCACTTTCCGTCTTGGTTAATGGCATGCCTACTAGACAATTCAGTATGGATAGAGGAGTCCGCCAAGGTTGTTCTTTATCTCCATTTTTGTTGAACTTGGTGGTTGAGGCATTGAGTGTTCTGTTCAATAAATCGACTGACCTGGGATTGTTTAAAGGCTTTTCCTTTGTGGCTAATAATGTTAGTGTCTCACATCTTCAATATGCTGATGACACTATCATTTTTTGTGAGGCCTCGGTAGAACAAATTAGGAACGTGAAGAGAATTCTTAGATGCTTTCAAGTGGTGTCAGGACTAAAGATTAATTTTCATAAGAGTAATTTGTTTGGCATTGGAATTGATTCTCAAGTTCTGGAATGTTGGTCTGATGTTATTTGCTGTAAGACTGGCACTTTCCTTTGTACGTACCTTGGTCTACCTCTGGGTGCTAGATCCAATAGTCTAGAAATGTGGAATCCTGTTATAGAGAAATTTGAAAAAAGGCTTGCAAGTTGGAAATCCAACTTTTTGTCTCTTGGTGGCAGAATTACATTGTTAAAGTCGGTTCTGGCCAGCCTACCTTTGTATTATTTATCATTGTTTCAAATTCCTATGACTGTGAAAGAGCATTTAGACAAGTTACAGAGGAGATTTCTATGGGGTGGTGTGGCTTCTACAAAAAAGTTACATTGGGTGGATTGGAATTCTGTGTGTTTACCGATGGAATTTGGTGGTATTGGCATTGTGGATTTGAAACTGAAAAATAGAGCTCTTATGAATAAATGGTTGTGGAGGTTTGGGAATGAACAAAATGCTCTTTGGAGATCTGTTATTGTGGGAAAATATGGTGGGAGTGTTAATGATCTAATCCCTCAACACAATAATAACAGGACGCTCTCTAGTATGTGGAGGAACATTACGAGGCCCTTATCAACTAATGATCTTTATAACTCTTCTGTGATTGCAGGTACTGGCTTTTCTCTTGGAGATGGTCAATTGATCTAATTTTGGGCTGATGAATGGATTGAAGGCATTATTTTAAAGTCCAAATTCCCTAGAATTTTTGCTTTAGCCTTGAATAAAAACGAGAAGGTTAAAGAATTTGGAAGGTGGATTGAAGATAGGTGGTCATGGAAAGTGGAATTAAGGAGAAGACTATTTGACTGGGAGTTACAACAGTGGAATGAACTCCTTTTAATTCTTAAAGAGTTTAGTATTAGCAGTAACTTGAGGGATACTCTAATTTGGAAGAGCTCTACTAATGGCAGGTATTCGGCCAAGTCATTCTGTAAGGCCGTTCTTAGCAGGAATTATCCCAGATGTTCTCATTGGAAGCTGATTTGGGCTGGTTGGGCTCCTCCAAAAGTTGAGGCTTTTGTTTGGCAATTTCTAAAAGGTAGAGTTGCTGTTAAGGAACAGTTGGCAAAACAAGGCCTAATTCAATGGGATCAAGCTGGTTGTGTGTTCTATAAAGAGGAGGTGGAAACTGTAGACCATTTGTTTTTTACCTGTGAAGTTAGTTGGAGAATTTGGGCAGCTTGTTGTGCTTATTGGGGAATTTCATGGGTGTTTCACAAAGACCCTCTTATTTCATTCCTCATGTGGCAGTTTGGGTTTCCCGAGTCTTACTGTAAAAAGATTTGGAGGATTGCTTTCTTTGCGATTGTATGGACAATATGGCTTCAAAGGAATGATACGGTGTTTAATGGCAAAATGCTTGATTTTTTTCAAATCTTTGATACTGTCAAAGTGAGAGTGGCGTTGTGGAGTAAAGCTCGATGGCCGGAGAGCAATGTTGGGATTTTAGACTTTATCAATAGTCTCAACAATGTTAAAATCGATGGATCCAAGGTTAAAAGAGTTTTGACTCCCAAGCCAAGGTGGATTAAGCCTACTGGTAATTGCCTTAAGTTTAACATTGACGGGTCATCACTTGGCAAACCGGGTCCTGCCGGAATAGGTGGGGTCCTAAGAGATGAGAAGGAAGCCATTAAAATCTCATTCTCTAAATCTATAGGGATAGCCGATTCTAATCTGGCAAAGTTGTTAGCGGTAAGAGAAGCATTTGTGCTATTTGCTGCATCCATGTGGGCTAGGACGAATGGGTTACTGATCGAAAGCGACTCCATCAATGCAGTTAAATGGGTTAATAATCCTCAGACTGCTCCTTGGAGGATGAAGAAGTATATCATCCAAACTGAATCTTTTAAAACCCAAATATTCAGTTGGCATCTTACCCATATATCGAGAGAAATCAATGAAGTTGCAGATAGTTTAGCGAAAAAAGGAGTAAACAGAGTGGAAAATTTAATTTTGGTTTTTAATTAATTCTTGAGAGATAAATTCGTTGGCTGAATTTTTTTGGATTGAAAGCAGGGTCACCTTGTGCTATGTTAAGCTAAATCAGTGGGTCTTGCGTTAGTGTTAAAGGGACTTTGAGTTTTGTTTGCGAATTGTCATTTTGTTGATGTTGCTTTTTTGTGTTGACTATGCTGGATTCTCTTATGGGCGAGGGTGGATTTGTGGATCGTAATTCTTAACTGGTTTGATTCTGCACATTAGATGTTTGTTGTTTTGCTCCAGTTAGTGCCTATTTTTTGAATAGAGAGGAGCCTTGCATGTTGTGCCAGTCATACCTTGATGAATTGGAAGGACGGTGTCTCGCATTGGCCTTGGCTTCATGGACAGATTTTCATCGGGTTCGCTGGTTGAAGGATAGGTGTGCTGGGGCGAGTGGGGTACCGCTTTGTGTACTTTATTGGAGTCTGTTAGTGTCTATATTGTTTTTTAAGCGTGTGCTTTTTGATAGATGTTGCTATGCTTTGGCCTAGTCAGTGTTGATTGACTTGGCAGATTGATTTCTAATAATAATTCCCTTTTGCCTTTCAAAAAAAAAAGATAAAATCATTTATGGTTAGAGTATATGCTTTCATCTTAATCACAATTGTAAAATCTAAAAATTCTATGTATTTTATAATAATCCTTATGGTTAATGTACAGTTCAATTTATTCTATTGGACCGCCTTATTCCTCAAATTTTCTATATAAAAATATCATGGTTTTGGATTAGTTGGAATTATCTGTAACATTAAAAAGAATTAGCAAATCTAAAACTAAATGACTGTTATCAAAAATAAATAAATAAATAAATTTGACTGTATTTATGTTGTTTATTGTCAGTGGCAAAAACATCAATAAGTAATTCTCTCCTTCGTGACGGGCCGGAAAGAATTATCGATGGGAAATAATAAAGGCCGAAAAACAGGTCCAATTGTAAGTAAATACTAGAACAAAAAAGGAAAGAAGACTGTAGAAAGAAACAGGTTAAGCTTTTAAAGGAAGATTATCTCATACATGTTATAGGTTGTCACGTTTTATTAAACGATATTTAAATATTTAATAAATTAATATAATAAATTAAAATATATATGTAATAATATTTTAATTTTAATATTTTAATTTGATTTATAAAGTATAAAAGTTCTAAGACAACGTTTACAATTTGTTTTGGTAAAGAAAAAAATTAAAAATAATAGGAAAAAAGAATGCAAAAGAGTACTTCATTTCTTCATAGCTAAAACTGGTTTCACGGAAAATCTAAAATATTTATTGAATTTCAAAATAAAAAAACCAAAAGCCCAACTACCAAACGAAGCGTTTCAGTACTTTGTAGACAACTCATAAACCTTGACTTCGTGCAGTAGTGCCCAGTGTCTTCTAGCTTTTCTCCAATCGGCAGCGCCATTTTCGGACCACAAAATCTTCAAAAATGCAAGAAAAGAAAGCGGAAACGAAAAGCAAAATTGCAAAGAAGGCGAATCTGTTAGATCACCACTCCATCAAACACATCCTCGACGAATCCGTCTCTGAGGTAAAAAAGTTGAAAACAAAAAAAGAACAATCAAAACAACCCTAGATCCGTTAATTTTCATAATTACCGCTCAATTTTTGAATAATTAGTTCTCTTTTTGTTTTTGTTTTCGATATTAAATAGATTGTTACGAGCCGTGGATATGTAGAGGATGTGAGGATGAGCAATCTCAGATTATTCCTTGGAACGATTATAATTGTAATCGCTCTTTTTGCTCAATTTTACAAAAAGAAGTTCCCCGAAAACCGAGATTTCCTCATCGGCTGTATCGTATTATATCCTTTTTCTCATTGATTTTTTTTAAGATTTGTTGTTTTGGTTTATTGTAATTGCTGGATAAATAGCTATTTAAGAATGTTTTGGATTACTTTGAAATGAATTGCTGTTTTTTTTTTTTTATCATTTTGAATTGAAAATTTGTGATGATAAACTGGAAAGTATCTGATATAGGCCGTGCTTGGTTAATTTGGTTATATCATAGAAGCAAATTGTAATATGAGAAATTATATTTATTGAAATGATTAAATTTATAAACTGTAATATATATATATATATATATATATATATATATATATATATAAAAACTATGCATAATTGATCCATATGAAAGTGAAATCAAGTGTCTTGTTATTAAAAAATAAAATTTAATTTAATTATGTAAAACTAATAAGCTTTTCTAACCAAATGAAATTTTTTGTTTTTTAGTTCTAGATGTAAAATAGAGCAGCGAAAGCAACAACTAGACTGAGTCTTAGATTACTAAATATATCTCTTTTGGTCTGATTGCATGTGAAATTTTTCTATTTGAAATTCCCATCTTTTTATTTATTATTATCATCATCATCATCATCAAACCCTTTATTTTAATACTGCGGTAGGCTATATGAATCAATATATGACCTCACGCTAAGCCTTGAACATAAAATTTCTTTCTCCACTCATTCTCATCTTTTTATTTATCCAAATTAAAAAAAAAAAGAAATTCCCATCACTTCAGTACTACTTTTAGTGATAAAGAGCTTTGAGAAAGAAACTCCCACCTTTTATATGACCTTGATTCAACATCTGGCTTCTTTGTGTTAACTTGTGAACAGAAACCAAAATGATGAGAACTTTTTTTCCTTCGTTTCTAATGCTTAAACCTGAAATCATTTGGTCAGACTGTATATTCTACTAAGACAGGATATTGTAACAGATTTCATCGTGGTTCCCCTTTTTCCTAGCTTTTCTTGGCAACCAAAGAGTGTAATCTTTTATGTTACTTTCATGTTTGTTTGATCCTTGACTCTGGCAAGTATGTAGTTTTCAATGGATTACTCCAGCTGATCATCTACACAAAGGAAAAGAATGCAATTCTATATACTTATCCTCCTGCTGTAAGTGCATCTGCTTTCTAATCGAACATTTCCTTGTATTATATCTTGTGTTGTGCCATGCATTTCTTTTTCTTTAAGCTGAGATTATTTCATGTGTGATTAGGTTGGACTTTGGTTTTGATGTACTTAAGCCTGTGATGTTGACTTTCCTCAACATTTGCATGGTTACTGATTCTTGAGATTACCATCTATGAACTAACTCTATTTTATCTTTGTGGCATGATGATGTGATCTTTAGTTTGGAACTTTTTAATGTGAATATGTTGTCATCTGACTGGGTCCAAGTTTCTAATAGAAAGTTGTAAAGTATTTGCATCTTAATGAAATTGAAGGAGCAATTTGATCTTATCTATGTTTTGCTTCTTGTCTCTCATTAGCTCAGTTCTAAGCTTTTTATTTTACTGCGCATGGCTCATAAGAGTTTTTCCACTCCCCCTCCCCCCCTCCTAAAAAAAGAAAAGAAAAGAGAGTTTTATGACTTTGTCAATTTTTATTCTGTTTTGTATAGTAAAATTGTTACATTTTGTCCTTAACAATTCACAATGTTGCCTTTTTTTTGGGTCTACTACCAATGCTTTATCCTATAGTAATGATGCGGAATAATGCCTAGCATCCAATAGATATCTAGATTCTTGAATATTGCCCAAGGTAATTATATTTCTTATACAAACTCAACATAAACTAATCCCTATTATTGCCTAACCTCTATGGTCTTTCAAAAAAAAAACTTTACATAGTGTGGGTATAAGCTTATTGTGTGCCTTGAGCTGAAAGGAACTAAACAAATTACCAAGATTAAAAGTAAATGTGTCAATGAACCTAGTTTTTGAGGTTTCTAAGATGCCATTTGAGTGTGGTTGCGTTCAAAGCGCTGCATGCGTTGTTTTCTACATCTAAGTACTGATTTCTTGTTTGTAGGGATCCGTCACCAGCACCGGTTTGGTAGTCACTTCAAAGTTGCCAAGATTCTCTGATCTTTATACACTTTCTATAGGGAGTGCAGATCCCAAGTCAATATCTGCAGGGAAACCAGTAGAGTTTACCAAAAGTGTCACCCAGTGGTTTCTCCCTTTTCCTTCTCCTTGCTTTTGCTCTTTACCATCCAGTTTGCTGATCTGCAATCCTTGTACAATTCTAACCTGTTGAAATATTTTAGGTTCACAAAGGATGGAGTATTGGTGGAGGGCCTATTCTGGAAAGATGTTGAAGCACTTATAGATGATTATGCAGCAGAACCAAAGAAAAAGAAGTGATCTAGATAGTGTGGCCTGGTTCAATAGGTTACTGGGTAGACTGAATTCTGGCCATGGTGGTGACTTGGATATAGCTTTTCACTAAAATTATTGTCCTTGTGTTGAAAATTTTGAACCAAAAAAATCAACTTTGCCTGAAGATTAGATGACAATTTTCATATATAGTCAAAAACAATTCCTGCTAATGAAAAGGATTTGGCATCTTTAGCTTTATAGAATGTCGTCTCTATTGTCATTTTTTATTTAATCTATTGGGATAAAGGCTCTGATGATGATGATGATGATACTGATTATGATTACAGGTAACTATCATCTATCTTCCTACTCCCAGTTTAAATGCTGTTATCTTTGAAATGTCAACTGCAGATTGTTGCATTGGATCTCCGGTTACTGATCTTGCCATATAGCATCTGTTTATGACTTCACAGCCAAGGGTTAGCATTTTGACATTTCCATGTTTCCTACGGCATGGTTCATATGATTTAGTTAATGGTTTTGCTACTTATTTTTGTTATTTATTTATTATTATATATAAAGTTGGTATAAAATAAGTAAAATTATAGCTTGTTTAACTAAAAGGAATACTTGCTTTTTACGTAAAATATGCATAATTTTTGTTTTCTTTATATTGGATAGGTTGGGTCAAGGCTAAACCGGAGAGCCAGAAGGGGAATTTACTATTAAGTTTTGAGTCGTTCATACGTATCTTAGCTTGCCAATCTATGAAAATACCTTTTTATTTTGTCAGAGCTCTTTACTGATAACATTCCACAAAAAAATGTGGACGGCCGCTTAAAAACTTCTAAAATGGACCTCATAATTAAATTCCTACTCTTCCCACCACACCACATAAGCCATCGCCATCATAGGCAACTAGACAATGGTTCACACTCAAAACAAGTCCATATATTTATGGATTAACATTTATCATTAATGTTTTTTTAATACGATGAAATCTGTGTAATTTTAAATTTTGGATGGTTACAAATTATTTTAAAAATATTTTTTTCATTTTTATATAAATATAATGCATTTAAAATTTATTTCAAAAATAATTTTTTCAAAATCTAAGCTTCAGTCAATAAAAAAATTAACTTTGTTACGTATCAATATTATATAAATTTATTAAAATTTGATAAATACTTTAATCAAATACATGATAATACTTCTAATTGCAGATGTGATAGATAATGTACTTCACATTTATGTAATAGCCGTATTAAAACGCCGTTTAATTATTTTATTTATAAAATTTTGGTTCTTATTAGCCCCTTCAAATATTAATTAAGCCCCTTTGATGGCCCCACTCTCAATATTTGTATCTCCCTAACTTTGCGAATCCTATCCTTTTCCATGCCCTAACTATTTCCTCCCGTACTTTCTTTTCTTTTCTTTTCTTTTCTTTTCCCCAAACAAAGTCAGTCTTTGTTGTCTCCGCCTTCCCTGACGTGGAATTTCTATTCCAGTGGGATCCACGCAACTAAAAAATAAAGAGCTGACGTGGGCTTCAACCAAATAAAATAAGTTCATAACCAATCACTCACTAAAGCCACGGATCTCAAACCGACAACAATTAACCGTATTCCATAAAGCACCTTCACGTCCGCCTCGTTTTCTTTCTTCTTTATATGTAACCAACTCCTCCTAACGCCCAGCGCTTCTTCCTTATCTTTTCTACACCAATTTTTCTGTGAAGGAGATTTTTCTTCTTTCTCTCAACAATTTCCTCTCTTTCTCTCAAAAGAACGCCTCCCTCGAATCTCACCATTTGATCTTTACGCTTTTAATTTTTTTTATAATCATTTCTACTTTCTTAACAATCAAAGAATTGGAAAGAATTTTACTTTAAAGGTTTTTTTAGTTTTTTATTTGAACTCAACGATGGCTTATTCTAGAAACCGAGAATTTGTTGACGATCACGTGGATCAAAACGATGACGAATTAATCGATTCATCGGACGCATCGTCGTCAATCAACGGCGTTGTTGAGACCTCTAGTGTTGGATCTGGAACAACATCGAGACAAAATGGTGACACAAGGAACGAAATCGTACTCACGGAACGATTAACCGACATATTCGTAAGGGAAAACGACGGAGATTTGTTGCTTCAGCAAAGCGATCGAGAAGATAGGGTTCTGCAATGGTTACAAGCTTTGGATATGCAAGTAATTGGCGCTTGTCGAACTGATGAAAGATTAAAGCCTTTGTTGAAAGTCAATGTTTCAAACGGCGTTGCAGAGGATCGATTTTTAGCTCATTTAAGTCAGGTATTTTTTTATAATTTAAATTTCAATTGACGTAATTGTTTGAATTTTTTTTTTAGGATAAAATTGGATGTTTGGTTTTAATATGATTCAAATTTGTATTCTTTTTAATATAAGTTTTTATTTGTCTGTTTTGTGTTTTCAATTTTATTTGTTCGATAAAATTTTCAGCACTTTGAGCCCTCTGAAGTTGGTTTGCTGGCGAGGTGTTTTTGCATACCTTTGGTTTCAATTCGAGTAGGGAAGATTAACAAACAAGGGACTGTTTTTCACCCTACTGCTACAAGGTAATTGAATTCTTATTGATATCGGGGTCTCTAATTTATCATAGATTAATCTGCTCTTGGAGTTGCCTAGATGCAATTATGTAATTTACTGAGGATTATTATATAGAGCTCCCTGTAGAAACTAAACTTTTCGAGTTTCCTTTTATTTACTTCAATTTGGAATTATCAAATTAGGTAGGTGATGCTTGATTTGAAATACTAAAGACCAATAATAGATATACGATCAGAAGGGAGCATTTTTCCTTTAGTTCTGAATTTATCATTCATATTCATTATTGGTGTCATTATAACGGCCTTCTCATTATTTGGTCATTCATACTCTTTAATTGCATATAGCATTTTGGCAATTTACATTTGATTATTTCAACTCTTTTCCCCTGCTGTCTCCATTTGGGAATTAAGATGATATTAATTGATTGTGTTATGTTATACGGTAATGCTTTCAACATCCCATGCAGGCAGCTGGTTTAAAAAATATACATGATTTAGAAATATTCTGGTCTTTCGCAGTATGTCACACTTGTTACTACCTGTAAGTTTGTATGGGCTGTATTTTATATGATTATATATTTTGATTCTTGCAAGTGACTTAATTCCTTAAGTTACACTGATAAAATTGAGAGTATTAGCCTTTTATTTGATCTTAGGACTTCTTCGTGTTATGAAGTGCGTTGTATTCTGTCTATCTTGGATTGGCTGTTTTTATTTATTTGCTTTTTGATTTATAAGCCTAGGTAGTGTTTATTGTTTGTTTATCTTTCAGGTGTACTAAAGGCATTGTTGTTTAAATTAGCAATGTCTAGAGTCCATATTGGGTTGATGTCAATGATTTATTCGATTGCGGCATTTATTCTAGTTGCCTTTCAGCATGATTGTCATATCTATTGCCTGCAAAATCCCATAGTAGTTTTCTGAATGGTGCTTTGATTTACCAACTACTTTAATTGACTTCATGTGTTTGAATCTTTTCATTAGTAATAGGCTTACCCTGCAATATAATTTGACTGGAAGGTGTATATTTAGTGGTTAATAGTTGGATAAAATTGCAGGGTTTGATTTTAGTTTGTTGTTGGTCATCATGTTCATACTTCCAAATAAATATATCTTTTTACTTGTAGGTAAAGTGGGCGTATTCTATAATGATCTCTGAATTATGGGGAAGTAAAGGTAGTTTCATCTCCTATATTATATAGTTTGCTGCTGCTGCTTTGTGGATATGTAGGATTGACATTCAATAAATCAATTATGAGTAGGATTGAGCGCTAATGACGTATCTGTGTCGGTAGTCATTATCCTTGTTTTAAGTTTTGTTGAAATCTGAATTGTATATTTTCTGTGCGATTATCTATTATATTGTGGTTATCCTTTTGGTATATATTATCATTCATTGTTTTGGTTGATGATTTTGTTTTAGTCAAAAATTTGATCACATGCTGGAAGGGGATTTGTGATAACCTCTTATAGCAGTTCAATTTGTCCGTGTTTGTGTAAAAAGAAGTTTGCATTATGTGTCACATAATATAACTCAGATGTTTCTTAACTGTCCATAAAAACAATATGCGTGCAAAATATATTAAATGTAAGACTGGGTCTTTAGTTGACACTGAAGCATCGAGCAGGGCATCTTATTGTTGGTATGTTGAATTCTTTGCAAGGAAAAAACTAAATATTAAGTCTTACATGGTTAATGTTCCTAGCAAATGGAACTTTGTGAATCATATGTGATTCTTGAGATAGATAGAATTGAATTTCTATAGGGATTTCTAATTCAGGCTTCCAGTTGTAGAGATAGTTATCTATTACCTAGATGAAGAAACAATGAGATAATTAGCGTTAAGTTATCAGCCTTCCCTAGACGTTCCTAATAACAGTCCTTGCCAAAACCTTTGTATATCCTTTGAAAAAAACTTTTCTTATTTGGTTACCTGCGCTGTAACTTTCTTTGGTCTTCTCTCCATTTAGAATTCCCAATAGGGCTTTTTTTTGGATGATTTAAATTACTGAATCTTACAGCTTGCTACATGCAAGGTGCAATGTAATGGATTTGATACTTATGCTTAGAACTTGATTTTCTCTTATTGCTGTTTATACTTTACTTGTAATTGCCCTTTTTACTTATCTAAAATGTTTCCTGAATCTTTTTGAATTGACGCAGGGGAATTTTGAATCTTACACTCTTGCCAACATCAGACTTGCGCCTTTCATTTGTTGGGGATGATGGTCAAACAGAGAGACTGTTTACCTTAAGTGGCAGACCTCAGTGTGCTTGCGTTTCCATTAATGAGATCCCAGCAGACAACTCTGGACGATCTTTCCTTGTGAAGATACCGGATGGCAAAGTTTTTTACTATTGGTGCTCAGAGAAATCAAAGCTTTTGGGGATTGAATTGCTCTCAAAGGTATTCTTGGTTTTCCCTTTAGCAACTGTCTTCTGTATTTACATACATACCTGCAAAAAATTAGAATTTTCTTAAATCATATTTTCTGTTTACACCAGTCTAGGGTCACCTAGGCATCTGATATAACTCTTTAATACTCGCACTAACAGATCTACGCAAATTGCTTTGTTTTTTAAGTGATTGCATTCTAATTTAAAGTTCTTTCCCCCATAGATGAAGGATATAATCAAGAGAAAACCATCTATTGCTGAATTAACTGGAACTCAGTCGAGTCACGACTGGGCTGCTTTGCAACTCTGCTTCGTGCCTACCTTATAGGATCAACAGTGAGTAATACACAAGCAAGTTGTTCAAGTCCACCTTCATTCAATATTGCACTTGACACCATCGAAGTGCATAATGGGCAGTCTTCATCGACAACTTCAAAGTCTTTGCGAGCTCGGCACAATAGCAGTCAGGTACTCAAGATGAATGCACTTTGTCAAGGTAGCTTAAGTCCAAGATCAAGCTCTTTCAAAGAGGGTTTGACCCGAAACTTGTCTTCCTTGAGGAGCAGTGCCAGGGATAAGTTACGAAGGCGTGGAGATTACCATCTGCCAGCAACTGACAGCCTTACAATTGCCTCTCCTTTTACAAATGATGCATCTAATTGCAACCAAGCTGAAAATGACAAACTTCCAGAAGTCAAGAGTTGTCCATTCACTCCAAACTTCCTTGAATCACTTGGAAAACTTGCTGTTCCCCCAACTCTAAGCTCTCTATCTCCGGTTTCGTCTTTAGAACCACCTCTCTTTTCTCCCTATTATTGTTGGTGCCCGCCAGGATCATCAACTCTGCAACACTCAGCTTCTGCTGAACTTCCAACTTCATCAATCGAATCTCTTAAGCTTCCACCAATTTCTTCAATATTGCCAACGAATGGTGCTTCCAGCTTGTTGAAACCACTACCGCCTCTTGATCTAGCTAATGTTCCTTCATTGGATTTTCCAGCTTTCCTCCCCGAACCATTGGTCCGGTTGCCCCTGGCAAGTTCACAGCAAATTCCAACCTTCACACCCTTGATTTGTGATCCCATTGTTCACATTCCTGTCATTGAAGTTTGCTCTTCGGGACAAGGCTACTTGGTTAGTGCTGGTCCCACTATTTCAACCACAATTTCCCCATTGCACCCAAAACTCGTGAACCCGTTACTACCCAATGCTGATTCTGTGGTGGAAAAGGGTGCTAGGGAAACTCTTCGGCTGCTCATCAGTGGTTCAACACAGAGCAACCCTCCATTGATTGATGTATTGCCAGCAGTTCTGACTAGTAGTGATGAGAAAAAAGGTATCCTTGTCGCCGGAAGCAGGGGTCTATACAGTGGAACAAGAGATGTTGGCGCTATTGCTGACAGTATTACTGCCATGAGTTTGGCTACACTTTCTTCCAGCTCCATGGTAGATGGATTTGTGAAACAATGTAGGGGCAGCAGGGACAATCCAGATGCGAAGAAGCAGTTGGACGAATCATGTCCAAACAGTGATGGTGCTAAACATTGGGAGTCTAAAGAAGAAGGAAGTGGTGATTAAATAGTAATTGATTTTGTTTGCTGTGTAGATGAAAATTGTAGATAATGCATGTATCTGCAGTTTTGTCATATTTTATTTGTAATTAGTCCCAATCTTTACCCCTTTGGGGGATTTGTCCTCTTTGTAGTATTTTCCCAATTGTAGTTAATGTGCTTCTGGCTTTTAGGTGGGTTTTACTTTTTCATTCCGCATGTTCCACAAACTTCCAATCGCATTGGTTTTTGTTTCCTTTCTGAGCTTTACTTTGATGCTATGCTTATTCTTGGCCATTGCAATTTGTCATGGAAAAGGAGACATTATCATGACATCTCAGTATTTGATATAGAGCTACATGAATGTGGATTAGATTCGGGAAATTGCATTTTCAAAATTGTGAAGTACTGGTCATTTAGAATCGTCTAAAAACATAATAGCCCAAACGAGACTCCAGATAATGATAATTATTGTTATTATTATTATTATTGAAGACATTAACCAAATCCTCCGGCGGTTGGTTTGCGGTTTACTTCGCCTCAACCTTCTGTTTTGAAGCCAATGGGAGAAAATTGCAGAGAAATCTTCACTTTTAACTTGAGTAACAAATCTCCCAACAACCATGAAATGAAAGAGGTTAGCTGAATCGGTTTTAGAAGTGGCGTATCTTGCTCTTTGAGTTCGAGGGGATATTATTTTTTTGTTACAAATGAAATACTTAATACTTATATTTTTTAAAATTTGGAGGCAATTTATTTAACTTAAATTTAAATTATATTACAATCATCCAAAAAATAAAATTTTAGGCACTAATAGAAAATAAGATTATATATGATGCACTACAGTGTATAGCTTCTATACACTGTTAGTTAACTATAGGATAACACTTCATTAATGAGCAAATTCTAAAAGTGTATAGGCCCTTAAAAATAAATTTAAAAAATTTATTAGTATTTATTTTTAAAGACCTACATATGGGATGTTAACTGATAGTATATGTAAGCTATACGCTGTTAGTGTATCATATATAAACTCATAAAAAATTAACACATAGTCTTATATATATACATATAGAGGAGGGATTCAGTTATACATGTGTAAAACAAATTTAGTTTTACACACTTTCATATCTTTTTATATGATTTATAATTTTTTAATCTGACCGTTGAATTTTATGTTTTATTCACATAGATCATGCATGCCAAATTTCAAATTAATCGAATACGTCTAACTATTTATTTCATAAAATAAAATTTCAATCGTTATATATATTGAAAAAAATACTATTCTGGATTAAAATAGCAGATTGATTCAAAAATTTACATACATAATAAATATGAGTAGGTTGTTAAATCCAACGGTTGGTTTGCAAAAATATTAATCCTATATGAATATATAAAACTGTGTAAAATAAATTTATTTTACACAGGTGTAAGTGGATCCTTACTCATATATATATATATATATATATATATATATATATAATATATATATAAAAGCCAAAGCAGTTGACTCAAAGAAAAGCTCCTATGTGGATGGTCTATAAGTTTGACATGTGTAACATCCTAAAATAAAAAAAAAATTATTCAATTTTTTAAAAGATAAGATTCTATCAACATTAAAATCACAAAATGAATTACTTATCTTTTTAAATCAATTATCTATTCCACTTTCTAAAAGATAAACATCTATATTTATATATATTAAAATTAATGAAAATTCCATATCATTTATCAATTTCTCTACTTATCTTTAATCAATATATATATGTACTGTTGTTATATACATTCAAAACATATTTATAGAAATAATTAATTTTGGTATAAATTATTTACTTGGATGAACTTTTTTAAAGAAAAAAGATATGTGTATTTTATATGAACACGTGATATATGCAATAAGATGAATTTTTTCATCATTAAAGTATAAAATGTTCATAAAAAATCATCTGATTATTGATCCAAAGTTACACCTATATATATAAGCCAAAGCATTTGACTACGAGTAAGACATCCTATGTGGATAGTCTAAATGTTTGACACGTGTAATATATATTTTTTAAAATAATTATCCTTTTTCAACTTTCAAAAAATAGAAATATATACAAATATAAAAATAAATCAATTATATTTTTAAATTAATTATCTATTTCAATTTTTAAAAGATACACACACACACACACACACACACATATATATATATATCTTATTAAAATTAAATAAAAATTACATTTCATTTATCTCTACCTCCATTAAGATTACAAAATATAACACCTATATCTATAGCTTTTACTAATTATTTTTTTTCTAAAAAAATAACATCTATATCTACGTATATTTTATTAATGTTCTATTTTTTATATTAAAAAATAAATTATATCCAATATATAATTTTTTATATTACTGTATTGTAATATACAAACTACAAATAAGAAAATATTAAATATACATATATTGTCTTTTTCATAAACATAATAATTTATATTATAAAGTTTCAAAAAAATATATTATCAATGAATTTATTATTGAGTTTGTATATGATGCACTGACAGTGTATAGTTTCTATACACTGTCAATGCATCATAGATTGACACCTCATCAATAAGCCCTTATGGGCAAATTAAAAAAATTTATTTATATTTGCATATAAGGGCCTATTGATGAGGTGTCAACCTCTTATGCATTGACAGTGTATAAAAACTATACACTGTCAGTGCATCATATATAAATCATATATAAATCCTTTATTATTTGATTAATGTATTTTCGTGCATCGCACGAGTTTAAAATTAGTTACTTTTAAAAGACATGAGTAATTCTGTACAGTTTCAAATACCAAATAATTCATGAACCAAAAAAAAAATACCAAATAGTTCTTTTTTACCATAAATCTAACCAAAACAATTTTATTTTTTCTTTTTTATAAATTTTTATCACTTCTTCTTTTATAGTTTTTTTGACAGTCTTCTGCAAAAATCTATTTTAATTAGAAAGTGACTTTAAAAATTAATTTTAAACCTTTTAGATTAAAAAAATTGTTTTTTAATCAAGATTGTTTATCTATATTCTTTTTTTTAAGATAATATTTAATTTTTACTATGCGTTTTTTATAAGTCAATCATTCATTTTAATCATAATAATTACTGTGAATTAATTGAATTAATAATAATTAATTTGATGATAATAAGTTTATGATACTAATTACTTATGAAATGACATTACTTTAGCAGTGCAACCGACAAACTCACGCGTTAAGATGATCTTAACATAATTTACCCTCATTTAAACTTATTTAATATAAATACATTATAAATACGAGTATATAATTGCAAAAATGTTGGGGGGACCCACCGCCCCATGTATCCTAGAACACAAGTTTCTTGCTTATCAGGTGGAAGTGGCTGATTCCAAACCAAAAGCATGATTGCATGAGCCGTGCCCATTAATGCAGGCAACAGTAATCATTCCCAGCTTAACGACAAAAATACCGTTTATCATTTTCAATTCCAACAAAATTACACTCGTATACTTTACAGCACAACGAAGAAACCCTAGCAGTTATTCAAACGTGAATAAATGGGTGATTCAATGATTCAACAGTATTTTCTATCCCTGGCGACTGGTGAAGAACGTGAGCAGTCCAGTTCCACATGGGATGGTTGTTTGTCACGTTCTTTTCATCAAAACAAGAAGCCTTGCCACTTGCCACTGCCCTGGGGCTGGGAAATCGGAATTTTTCTGTTTTTTGTTATTAATAATGCTAATCAAAACTCACATAATTGTCCTCTGTTCCCTCAATTTTTCCGTCTTTTGGCACTTCTTCCACAAATACAATTATTTTTTTTCCATTGTAATCATTAAAAAAAAATAATAAATGGATATGATAAAAAGAATATTCAGTTGTTTGATGACTAAAACGATCATACAAAAATTGAAAGTTATTTATTTTCCTACTTCCTAGCTCTCAAAATGAGAAAAATGAGAGTTTAAAACTGTTGGAAATTGGGATGAGAAAATGGTTTTAGAATAAAATTGCAGGTTTTCAAAGTTTCTAGGCTCTGTTAGGTTGGAAGTGGGACCTAAACAACAAATTGGATTGTATATTTGAATTTGATGACAGATTCGGCAGCCAGCTTTGCTTTTAATTTCAATATTTAAATGTCACATTAAATAGGAAATTGAATGGAGACAGCATCTTCTTCTGATCTTTCATGGCAGATCGACATCTAAAAGCAGCCCTGGCCCTCCGGGCGCCAGCAATGGAATAGCATCTCCTCAGCTCCAAGATTACAACTACCAAGTTACAATTCCATGCAAACCAAGCACATTGGATTGGTGGAAAGGATGACAATGTCTAATTAATTATATGATAGCTAAATTACAAAAGGAGAACTTTGATGCAACGATAAAAATTGTTTTTTTGTGATTTGAAAGTCAAAATCCACTGATTTAAGCAAAAATAATCTCTCTTAATGCAGAGAAAAAACTGTGTGCACATGACCATTCCCAGATCGATTTAATGGCTAACTGATTAGAATAGCATCCCATTGGAATCAATAACATTGGATTCTCAAGCATAAACAATCTCTCTGTTAATGCAGAAGAAATGCTACATACATTATTTTTCTCAAATCCCGCAATATGAGACTGTTGTATACTAAATTGTCTTTTTTTATAGCTACGTTACATCCAAATGCTTTTTTGATATATTGCATCTTGAATTATTGGCTAACTCGATAGAATAGCATCCCGTTGGAATCAGTGATATTGGGTTCAATATCTTCAATCCAAAGGGCAAATCATTTTTGAAACATGGGTTTGCTTCATAAATAAACAAGAATGAAATATAAGGAAATTTGATGGTGGGGGGAGAATAAGAAAGGTTGGAGCTTTCGTCCATTATCTTTGGAAACCCACTTTCATAATCATGATGACTTTAGATGAGTAATTAAGAAATTGAAAAATGCAAAAGAAAAGTTTATTCTCTTTGATTATTGGTGGGTGGGTATTGTTGGTTCTTGTAGCTCGGGAAACTTTATGCCTTGTTAAAGCCTAAATTTAATCTCCTTTGCTCGTTATCTAATCGGATTTTTTTTATTTTAATTTGTTTACATAATTAAATCCCTAATCTTATTCTCAAGAAGTGATTAAAAAACAAATGCAGAAAACAAACAAAAAAAAATCAGAAGATTTATAGTGATGCATTCTAAATATCAAAGCTATGCCTGAAAAATAACTATAAATGACTAATGATTCTCCATATATATGAATACAATCAAGACAATCAAATTACGTATACAAAAATCTCAAAACACCAGTATTAACAATATATTACATAAAATTTGATTAACAGACAATCAATTTCAAAATAAAAATTAGGTTTTACATATCTTAACAAACTTAAAATCCCGAATACGTTAATAAATGCCTCTGCTAAGCTCAATTTGCTCAAATCAAACTCTATTTTGCCATGAGAGTGTGTTTTCTTTAACTTTTTCTTTTGTGGGGATTAAGATAAACGTTGCTTGGAAGTTTATTTGATGACTCAATTCAAGGTGAAATTATATTATACCATAACCATGGCTGCCTGGGCTACACAAGGACAAGTTTTCTTTTACATCAAAGTTGTGTTATGTAGTATTCCTAGAGTGCATTCCTTTTGTTTGTTTGTTTGTTCGTTCATTTAAGTAAGCAAAACTCTTCACTTTAGATAATCTTGAATAACTTGGAAACAAATTTTTACCAAATTAGTTATCTGGCAATCAATATATCTCCATTTTAACTTTGATTTTCTCCTTTTAAATTTATGAACCTTCTTTCTTACAAGTTATTCTCTTGAAATTAATAAAACGTCAATGAATCAATCAGAAAATTCAATCGTCTTAACATACATGATCTTGAATTCAAATCATAATAATGTTTTCTTGTTAACGTTAATCTCAAATACATGATTTTTGCTAGACATGTTACATTCTCCTTTGCAAACATGAACAACGAGAAAAAAATCTTAGGACAAAGATCTATCATCTATGTAGCTTCTTGTTCCAATGAAAATTTCCTGACCAAGACTTGGAGATATTTAAGAATGAGAGGACGCTGTAGATCAGGACAATGATAGATTATAATTGAACACTGATTCAATCATACGTATTTACTGTGTGACATTCGCAAGTCCTAAATCTGAACCGATGCATTATACGTGACATATACAAGAGATTACGTACAATTCTGTCTTTTTTGTCACACAATCTAATCTAACATCGTCAAATTAGGTGCTCAATGTGCAGTAAGTGTTGGATATTTTGATATTTCTAAAAAGACTTTTACCATATTCATTTTTTATTTAATTATTTTTCTGTATTTAACCTTATTTGAAAAGTAGTGTTTTGGTTTATCTAAAACTTTGACAAGATTTGTTTCAGATTTAGTTAAATATTCTCTTAGATTTAGTCAAAATCCTATCTTGATTTTCTCCAGATTATGTGCTGATTTTATTATTATTTTATTACGATTTTATTACGATTTTCTACAGATTTTCTGTATCCAATTTTTACTATAAATAGAGGGCTATAGAATACAGCTTCTTTAACCCTCTTACAACTTTCTCTGCTTCTTTGCTTTTTCTACTTTTCCAGCTGGGTTAGAATAATATTCTTTCTTTCTTGCTGTTCCTGTTACCTGGGCAATCCCAGAAGAGCCTGTTGAATCCTGGGGGATTACACCTACGGTGAAATAATCCTTAAGGACAGTGCGATTGCAGCACGCCTCAGGCTATTTTACTTCTGTTTGTTTCTTCTGACTACAACAATCTTAAGGATTATCTTCCCAAAAACATCGTCAAAATCCCAAATCTGAAACGCCTCAGAGTTACTATCTTGTTTTGGAATCTTTTCCGAAAAATGAGTTTCAATAGAAGCAGGAGCCTGACACGTGGCAAAAGATTTTGAAGCATTGAATATGTTTTTTATCGTGATGCACCATACTCTAGGGACCGTCGCAATCATCGAGGTAAAAGGTACAAGTAATGTACATTTATGTTAGATGGCATATTGTTAAATTAAATCATTGAGAGTTGCATGATTTAATTGTAGAGTTTAAATGTCTTTGAGGATTATATATACAATGATTTAAATTGATTTATGGTATGAAGAAAATAAAAATAATACATATGATTATATTTTGTGAAAATTGGGATATAATCCCATGATCAGATAATACTTAGTATGTAATAATTTGCATAGATTTGATATGCTGAGAATTGATTATGAAATCATGGAATTTAATAAGTAATGATGGTATTGTGATGAAATGAATATGGATAAATCCATAGATTAAATAATTTAATAATCGCTTGATGTTTTGAACATTGTGAATTTACTATGAATATTTGGTGAAGTAATTTTTAAATGTTCATTTGATACTAAGAGAACCATAGTAATGGTGGGGGTCTTACTATCGGCACTTAGATGTAAATGTGATTGAAATAATATTAATATTTTGTGGAATAATTATATACAGCTAGAATTAGATAATGGTGTAGGTTGACAGCTCACATGATTGTGGCACTGGGGAAAAATTATAATTACACCATTATAATGTTGTATTTTGGTTAGAATCACTCTAGGCAGACTCTTTAAGGCTAGTTAGGCCTGTATCGTGTGTCAATATCATTATGCATTTCAGTAATGCTACTTTGCATCGAAATTCACTTGTGTTTTCTAATATTATTTTATGAAAGTATAAAATCCAATCTATATGTGATGTGAAAGCGATTACTCTGATAGCTTTGCTAAAGTGTTTTGGTATTATGTGACAACTGTTCAGAGTATGTTTTATGTATGCTAATGCTTTCAAACTACATGTGTTTATATGATATAAACTTTGACTATATAAACTTTGTTTTAAAGTTGTCTGTACATGGATTTTGATACTTGAGACATATGGCATTGTGTTATGCTTATGTGGCATTGTGATGTGCCTGTATGGCACTGTGATGTGCCCGTGTGGCATTGTGATGTGCCTGTGTGGCATTGTGTTGTGCCTGTGTGGCATTTCGGTGCCTGTATATGTATATATATCATTGAGTCTACCTGTATTGCAATGGATACCGATTTATACATATATAGGTCTGTTGGTTGTCCGACAACTAGTCGAGACACGTACCTCAGCTACTAGATGATCACTAGTGCTGAGATGATTAATGATCATGAGAAATTTGAGAGGTACCATGAATTATGATATATGGTGGATTTCCCATTGTATTGGAAGGATACAGTGATGTTAACTGGATTTCAAATTCAGATGAGACAAAATCCACTAATGATTATGTTTTTACTCTCGGTAGGGGTGTTGTTGCATGGAGATCAGCCGAAAAGACTATTATAGCTAAATCCATTATAGAATCAAAATTTGTAGCTATGGAATTGGCTGGTAATGAGGCTGAGTGGTTGAGAAACCTCTTAGCTAATATTCCGTTGGGTTTAAAACCAACATCTTCTGTGTCTATGCATTGTGATTGCCAAGCGGCAATAGCCATTGCAAAGAACAAAACTTTCAATGGTAAAAATAGACACATACGTTTGAGACATGATGTGATTAAGCAGCTGCTGAAAGATGGTATTATATCAATTGATTATGTGAAGTCAGAAGTGGATTTGGCCAATCCTTTAACTAAACCTTTGAGGAGAAAATTTTGAAACATCGAAGGGAATGAGACTTAAGCCAATTTGAGAATAATGGTGATGGTAACCCAACCTTTGTGATTGGAGATCCCATGAATAAGGTTCAATGGGTAATAACAAGTCACTGTTATTCCTGCTAGCACTAATAAATTTGTCCATTCCTATGATGTGTGTAAGTGCTAGATTGCATGAATTTGAGAGGATGAGCTAAAGCTCTTAATGTTTTTCATATCCCTTATGGGTGGTGTATATCATTGCAGTATACACTTGATGAAAACACCTATGTGAGTGTGGAGTGGGGCCGCTCCTATGAAATTATGGCATAATTTCTAGAGCACTCATGAAATAACCAGGCACGCGCATGGCCTAATAGCGCAAAACGGCGTCGAACAGTAAAGAATTGTGAAAGTATAGTGTGATTAATAAGACCTCTATTTTACAATAATGAGTTATTGGTTCAAGAAGTTAAAACCTTCACCAATTACTCAGTAAAATAAGTTTTATTATTCTAGGTCTGGTTCAAGTCCAAAAGACACTAGATACAAAGCATTATACTTATAATTAACCCAGCAACATATTTTTTCTTTCAAAAGTCTTTTTGAAATAGGTGGGAGATTGTTGGATATTTTGATATTTCTAAAAAGACTTTTACCATATTCATTTTTTATTTAATTATTTTTCTGTATTTAACCTTATTTGAAAAGTAGTGTTTTGGTTTATCTAAAACTTTGACAAGATTTGTTTCAGATTTAGTTAAATATTCTCTTAGATTTAGTCAAAATCCTATCTTGATTTTCTCCAGATTATGTGCTGATTTTATTATGATTTTATTACGATTTTATTACGATTTTCTACAGATTTTCTGTATCCAATTTTTACTATAAATAGAGGGCTATAGAATACAGCTTCTTTAACCCTCTTACAACTTTCTCTGCTTCTTTGCTTTTTCTACTTTTCCAGCTGGGTTAGAATAATATTCTTTCTTTCTTGCTGTTCCTGTTACCTGGGCAATCCCAGAAGAGCCTGTTGAATCCTGGGGGATTACACCTACGGTGAAATAATCCTTAAGGACAGTGCGATTGCAGCACGCCTCAGGCTATTTTACTTCTGTTTGTTTCTTCTGACTACAACAGTAAGACCAGCTACATTTTGAGCGCACTGAGCCATTTACTGGGCAAATAGAAGTTTCAGTCATCTGAATTTTAAATCATAATATAAGGGATAAAAGATTTGGGTAATTAACTGAATGTGTGTATTAATTAAGTACTAAACATTTATGTAAGTCTCGAAATGAGAATGTAACAAAAAAAAACTTGAGATTTCATTCTAAAAGTTTTGGATTGACATTTTTTTCACACCACAAAAAAAACGTGTGTTATTAAAGAAATTATTCATTTAACGGTGTTCCTGTAATGTTGTTGAAAATGAAATTTGAAAAAAAAAAGAAAAAACAATTGTTGAAACGTTAAGACGAAGCAAGCATCAATCTAAGACAAAAATTGGCCTGTGTAGCTGTGCTGCATGAATGCATGTTTTCCGCCCTAGTGTTAACATGCGATACGGCCGCAACAAATCAAGGCAAAAAAAAATAGAGAATCAAATGGAAAGCAGACAGCTAAGCCCAAACATAATAGTTTGATTGAAAGAGAAGATGCCTGAAGTGAAATTTAAGGTAGCGAAAGAAGTTATAATGTCTTAATTTTCATTTAAAAAGCATGGATTATTAATTTGTTGTTGTTTGTTTATAACTGGTGAAGGGAAAAGAGTCGAGGGACCATGTGGATGTTGTTACCAAAGTGGAGAACCCTAGGCCTAGCTAGACCATGTTGTCACATTACATTAAAATTTACGTACCCAACTATATATCCAAATTAAATCTTACGACATTTAATATTTGGAAAAACATTTTTGCTTTTTATCTAAAAATTAAAGGTGTGCTTGGTAGTGTGAAAAAGTGGAAGTATGGAAGAGAGTGTTTGAAAAAGTGAGAAGAAAATGGTTTTTGTTTGTGCTTGATAAAAAAAAAGTGATCAAAGAAAATAGAAAAAATTGTCATTTTATTTCCTTATTAAAAAAACTAAATCATTTCAAATTGAAAAGATTAATAAAAAGAAAATGAGAGAGGTGTGAGTCAAGTATACATAATTACAAAATTATGCTTTATTCTTTTAATTTTATTTTGTTATTATAGCTCATTAATGATATAACGGTAAATTAATATCATTTTTTTTCCACTTTTCAACTCTATCAAGTAATGGGAGAAAAGAAAATTATATTTTCTTTCACATTTTCCATCCTTACTACCAAGTAAAGCCTAAGTGAAGAGCTTGACTATTCAAAAATAGTAATTTTTTTTTTAAGTTTGGAGCAAATTACATTGCACATCTATGATTTTTTTTCAAAAAATTTTATTTTCGTAGTTTTTAAATTAATCAAATTTGGATTCAATTTTCTATTTAAAAAAATAAATGGATTCAATTTTTATTTATTTTGTTGATAGTCATTAACATATAATGCAATTTGTCATACATGGGGGCAAGTGATTCGTAACGTGACCAAAAGAAAATCAAACACCATATAAATAAATTAATCATCCCACTGTTTTTGGATTTTTTTCTCAAAAACCTAAAAAAGTGTCAAAAATTTCAAAAATGACTTATAAAACGGTCATGATCACAGCAGCTTATAACGTGAGAAACATGAGAAAACGATGAAGCCTTCCGGGTCTATCATATAGGCAAATATTTTTTTTTATTTATACGGTCAGAGTGTCTTCGGACTAGCTTGAGATTAATCTTTTATCGGTGATCTTGAGGGCACACCTCCTACATCAGTCTAGTGCATTCAAAGAATTTAATTTCTTTAGATGCTGATCCCAAGACTTGAGTTCTAGACTTGACTTACAAGATAACACTTACTTACTAGTAGATTCAACTCCTAGATCTTTTGCTACAATATTAAAAAAAATATATACTTATGAGAGATATTAATACACGATATTGTACTAAAAAACGGGATCTCATGATATGAAACGTTTCCGATGACGTGTGTTTCCAATTTTTTCTCTCTTTGTAATAAAATGAAATGAAATAAAAAATACAATTATTCAAATGTAATTATCATTACATGTCACAATAGTTTATAAGTAAATTATAATGAATATATTACATACTGCTAGTGGATCCAATAATCTTAGTAAACATGATCCTTTCCCTGTTTTTTTCTCCTTTTAGCCCTTATGAATTATTCCTTATTATAGTATTTGGAATTAAATATTTCATATAAAATTATTGATATGGCAAAAGTCCATCTACACTGGGCCAAGCCCAAAGATCATTGGAGGCCCCACGCGGCAAACGGTCATTGAGACACGTGGCCTACGGCGAGAGAAGCTAGGCTGCGACAGATTATCTGTCGCAGGCGACAGACTCCTTTTGTCGCGAAGGCGGTACGTGGCCCTCTCGCCATGGCGAGAGGCCTCTGCCGCCCGAAAAGGTGTCGCGCCACAGGGTCTCTCGCCAGCGACAGGCTCGTGTCAACTCCGAGATCCACGGAAGATGCATCCTATTGGGAAACAAACTCTTAGTAAAAGGACACAAACAACCCAGATATCTAATCTCAAATATTCGCCTATAAATAGGCCCCAGGTATAATTCTATTCTCAACTTTTTCTGACTACTGGCTTTTACGTTTCCCAATACCTAAGAACTTGAGGCTGACTTAAGCATCGGAGTGTCTACGCAGGGAACCACCCCTGCGTCCCTCTGACTTTTTACTATTTTACAGAAGCTTCTGGGAGACACGTGGAGACAGATTACGACCATTTACGTCAGCATATCTTTATTGTTGTTTCGTGCAACAACAATTGGCGCCGTCTGTGGGAATCGTATAAAAGCCAATCAAACTTCTTAAGATGGTGAGAACTAGATCTACTAACGTGAGAACAGGCAGTGATGAGAATTCCGTGAGTTCCCCTGAACAGCCAATACGCCATAGAAATCAGGTGAACAGAGAAGATGAGAGGATGACTGTATCTGTAGCCGAATTCGAGGCCCTAAGGCGGCAGAGTGAAGAAACGACTCATGCGTTGAAGGCCATGGTAGACTTATTCAAAGGGGTCCTCCCGACATTGGGTCTGCCGCCGGCTGTACAGAATTTGGTGGGAGAAACAAGTCTAGGGGCCCCGCCCCGTGCTGATGGGCGACAGGAGGATGCGACAGCGGCGAATCCTCCGCTGCGACAGGAGGACCTTCTCGTAGAAGAGAATGACATACACCAGGATGCGGCAGGACTGGGGAGCGGAGTGCCTGTCGCAGGGACCCAGCTGGAGGCTGATGAGGCCGTAAATTTGGAACCTGCGGAAGGGGTCAGGCGACAGGTGTCTGGTGTCGGGCGGCAGGTGCCGGATGTCAGGCGATAGGTGTCTGGTGTTGTGCGGCAGGCACCATGGCGACAGGGTTTCGACCGAGCGGTAGGGTCTTCCGCCCACCACCATGATTTGACAAATACTGCTGGTATTGGAGGTGCCGGAAGGAACGGTGACGATGACCTAAGCATTTGGGGAGCCGGATCAGAATTCGATCCCACTTGGTGTACACAAATGGCTCGAACTGAAGCACCTCAAGGAAAAGGAAAGGAAATAGTTGCCGAGGACCTGCTCGATTCATCTCACGCCAGAAATCAAATCACTCCCCCAATTGATATGAAGAAAATGATAGAACAGGTGCTCGAAGAGAAAAAATTGGTGTCCGCAGAGGAGAGCCAGAGGAGAAGAGTACCGTTTTGCACGACCATCTTGCAGAAACCCTTACCGCCAAAATTCAAGATGCCACAGATGACTACATACATAGGAAAGACAGACCCCTATGATCATATGCAGAATTATGAAGCATTGATGTTACTACATGGATGGGAAGATGAAATAATGTGTAGGGCCTTTTCTCTAACTCTGACCGGGCATGCAATGAAGTGGTTTAATAACCTGACTGAGGGGTCTATCGTCTCTTTTGACCAACTCCGAAATGAGTTTCTTAAGGCGTTCGCAGTGAATAGTCAGAGAAGGAAAGAACCGACTTATTTACTTACTCTCAAGCAAGGAGTTAAGGAGTCGTTGAAGAGTTACGTCGATCGATTCAGAGACGCTACTCTGGAAGTGCGAGACTTACAAGTTGGTATAGCTGTGGCAGCCATGTTACAAGAACAAGT